>PVKS010000724.1:0-174013 GCA_004027875.1 Aplodontia rufa | reverse complement strand
CACACACACGTATGCACGCACACACACTGCAGTAATTCCTCACTGTGAGCCACCGACCACACACACACATGCACACACACGTACACGTATGCATGCACACACACTGCAGTAACTCCTCACTGTGAGCCAGCAACCACACACACACACACATGCGTGCACATGCCTCAGTAGTGTCTTACTTTCCTCCCCTGTGTGTAGGCGACCATACACACATGCTGCAGTAATGCCTCACTGTCCTCCCCACTGTGCATAGGTGACCACACACATGTGCGCACACTTCAGCACTTCTCACATGGGGTCGCAGTTGTGTTCCATATCTGCCCCCACTGCAAACTTACCACATGTGGGTGCTTTTCTTGCTCATCTCTGTGCCCTAGCCTCTGCCTCGTGCCCAGCACATGGTAGTACACGCAGTGAGTGTGTGTGGAGTGTCGGATTCATTATCTAATTAAAATCTATCACAATTGTGTGGTGAGCACCACCTATGTGCAGGAATGCAGCAATGGCCCTGACACACTCAGTCCTTGCTTTCGTGGGGCTAACGGTAGCGCCGTCTGCAGAGCCCTGGCAGAGTGGGAAGGCTGGGAGTGCACGTGGCTATTGATGGCCACTCCAATCAGGAAGTCACAGAACCAGAGACCAAAACCTTGGACACCAGTTGTCCAAGAAGCTGAATCTGGAGTTCAATGGCTCTGAAAACTGCTCATCAGCTCAAGGTGCCAGGGGAATGGGCAAGTATCAGAAGGCCCAGGGTTCCCCTCTGGTGGCCAGAGGGCCACCAAGGCTCCAGCATCGTGCACCATCCGCTGCGGAGGCAGGAAGCGTGAAGGACTTCCTCATGCCCCTGCTTTATCCCAACCCTGCCTATGACTTCCCTTCCATGCCGCTGTGCACGGCAGGGTGGCTCGGCACCCTACCTGCACAGAAGGTGGGGACTGAGCTTCTGCCTGCTCACCTGGGTGAGAGGCAGGTGGAGGAGAGGCAGTGGCAGTGGCCTCTGGGATCACAGCAGGTGCTGCTCTGCCCTGTCCTGCTCTCCTCATGGCCATCAGCACAGGGAGTGGGCAGACCTCGTTTGGCTCTGTGCTCTGTTCTCACCCATGTGACGGGAGGAAGAGGGGTGACATGTGAGGGTTCACGTGGCTTTATCTTCCTGGAACCCTAATCTGTGGCAGTGGCGAGACCTGGTCCCAACCAGCTTGCACTTCCTAGAGCACCCTGGGGCAGGGGGATGGAGGGCACTTTGTCCTCGCTAGAGGGGAGGACCCAGAGCCAGCAGGAGGTTCCAGGTGGAGGCCTGGGTCTTGACAAGCTACATACCTTCTTCGCCTGGAGTCCCCACCCCCTGAGTGGAGATGCGCACACTCAGGAGCAGCATCCGTGGGGCTGAACAGGATGTCCTATGCCATCAGTGTTTTGTTGCGGTCGACTTGGTCTCATGGAGTGCTCGAGGGGAAAGTTCCCGGCATGCTGGCACTCTTCAGACTCTCGCAGAACACAGAGTCCTAACACTCCCCCTGTACCTGCGAGGACCAGCGCCCGCCATGCAGGTCCCAGGAAGGTGGGAGCCCGTCCCCACGCAGAGCTGCTTCTGACAGGTGTCCCCTTGAACTTCAGTGTGAACTGGGAGAGGCCATGGAGAGCCCCAGACCCAGCAACTGTCGCTTCATCTCCACTCCTAAGGAAAGCACCTTCTTCCTCGTGCCGTGCACGTAACGGTGGTCTCAGAGCAGGCTAACAAAGAAGTTCAGTGCGACCCATGGACAGCCCTGGACCCAACCTGTGACTCTCCTCACACCAAACGTGCGAGTTTCTCTCCTGGCAGGCTCACATCCTTGGAAGCATTGGAGGGGACGTGGAGGGGACGTGGAGCTGTGACAATTTGCTAACATCTAGTTCAACGTCTCTGAGAGCCAAGAGCCCTGAATCCTATCAGTCGCAGGAGAGACAGCCAGGCTGGGGAAGAGGAGCGGTCTGACCCTGTGCGTGGTGAGAAGCTCCTGAGTGCTGAGTCACACCTGATGACCTGGGAGACCGGGCACCAGGCATTGCTGGGAGTGCACTGCGGTGCGCTCCACCGTGTCTTGTCTGCACCTTTGTCACTCATCTGTGCAGTAAGAGGAAGGCCACCCTCGCCCGGCAGCTTGAAGGATGGAGAGAGATCTAGCAAACCTGGCTCCATGGAGTGTGACCATGGGTCCCTCTGCCTTCTCTCCCAGTCCAGAGGAATTTGGCACTTTTTCTTGGCCATACTTGCTTTAATTTTCCAATTTCTAATGACTACAGTAACTTTCAGCAAAGCTGATGAGCACCCCAGTTTCTCCACATTATGGAAGTTACAGAGAGCCTAGACTCCAGCTCACCCAGCAGGCTTCAGCTGGATACAGAGTGGCTGGGCTCGATGTCACCTGGCAAGTGTCACCCAGATCGAACGGTGGGATTCTAGCTCACCTGGCAGGCTTTACCTGGTTTCAGAGTATCTGTACTACATGTCACCTGGCAGGTATCACTTGAATAGAGATTGTCTGGACTCATGCTCACCTGGCAGGTATCACCTGAATAGAGATTGGCTGGACTCATGCTCACCTGGCAGGTATCACCTGGGTAGAGATTGGCTGGACTCCAGTTCACCTGCAGGTGTCCACAGAGGGAATCCAAGCTGGGGCAACCTGAGTGGTGCTGCCTTGGTGCTTGGGCAGGGAGCTCCGGTGAGGGTGTGATATCCTGCCTGGATGTGTATACCTCCTGCTCTGTGGCCTGTTTCTGGCTTTGGCCCCCTTGGAATGGTCCATCCCCAAGGCCCTCCCCTTGTCCCTGGGCAGTGTGAGGAACTGTCATGTGATGTAAGTCCCGATGAGCAGGACTGACCTCTCCACTGTTCAGTTCTCACGGAAACAGCCCGTTGGCCACTGTCTCCTGCAGTCCTTCCCCAAATCCCTCCTGCTTATTGTAAGGGTTGGTCAGAGCTCCTCAGTGTGCGAGCCTTTGCTTCCTCTGCTCTTGAGCCATCCATGGAGGCTGGGCGCTCACTGGCTGCCCTCCATGCCAGCTGCTTGAAGACCCCCGGGGTACGGTGCTGTCTCTGAACACCTTTAAATATGCGTACCTGATGCCTCTCCAGTGTAGGCTTCTGCTGGCTCCTCCTGTGCCGGGGTCCCTCTGCCTTGCCTATCTGGGGACATCCTTCTCTGACCATCCTCGGGTCCTTTCTCTTGCACCAAGGACCTTTGGCTCTTTTTGCCAGCTCTTTTTGTCCTGTGAGGTGGGTCTGAGCCTCAGGACCCTGACGCCAATCCCACCTCCACTTGGCTCCTGGCCTGAGTATGGAAGGGAGGGAGGAAGCAGGGAGAAGGAATGCTGACCCCTTTCTTTCAGAACGCCATCATATTCCTGACTTGGCTGAAAGACCACAAGCTTAGACTCCTGCTCAGAGGAAGACTGGCAATGGAGCATAGTTGGGATACCAAGATTAGCTTTATGACACCAGGCTGATGTTTAACGATCAGACCGTTTCTGACACTGGGATTGTGGGCCTTTTGGAAGGAAGACACAGGCAGGGAGGAACAGAGCCCAGGCTGTGAGCACCTTGAGGAGCCAGATGGCCGCGGCTTGTCCCTTGCAGGCTGCATCACGCTGGGCAGATGCTCAGCAGCCTAGCTTGTTCTCCTGTGAAACAAGAGATAAAACTGCTCCTACTCCTTAGTGTCGTTGAGGGATGTGGTATTGGGTACCTGTAAAGGGCTTAGAAAAGGAGCTGTGGCTGGTGAGAAGCGTGCGGGTATTCATCCTCATTCATGACAGCCCAGAGCAAGGCTGTCCTAAACACCTAGCTGCAGCCTTCCAGAGAAGTCCATACGTGAAACACAAGCACACATCTGTCCTTTGGGGGTAAGGGGGTTGGGAGGAAGCCCAGAGCTCCTCCCTCTAGCTCCTCCTTAGAGCCCTGAGAGCTATAGAGCCTGGCTGGGAAGCTCTGATCACAAACCCAAGTCCTTCTCCTTCTAGAAGGAGGACCAAGATTGAACTTCACCTGAGAGTCCCCATTGTCCAGCAAAGAACGCCCTAGGACCCAGGTCAGCTGACCTCAATCCTATCAGTTAATCCCCAGAACCCTCCTTCCAGAGGGCTCAGGAGTAGGAGGGGCTGGAATGTGGTCACCTGACCTCAATCTAAACCAGTGTCCCCCAGAACCCTCCTCCATAGCACAGGGCTCAGGAGCAGGAGGGGCTGGAATGTGGTCACCTGACCTTAATCTAAACCAGTGTCCCCCAGAACCCTCCTCCCCAGCACTGGGCTCAGGGGAATGATGAACTGGAAAGCAAGTCACATGATCTCAACCCAAACCAGTCTCCATCCCCCAACCTGTCTCAGTTCCTGAACAGGATGTGAAGGTGTGATCTTTACTATGGGACTCATCCTGATCTAATTTTTAGTAAAATAAGAACTGGAATTCACTCTTTCTTTTCTGGATATCTTAAGAATACCCTACCCTAATTTATTTCCGAGGATGTATTTTTTTCCTAATGTTCTATCATTTGAAACTGCCCCTAAAAGGGCTGTGGCCACACTGCCTACACTGTACTCAAGTCAGAGCTGAGACCTGGGGAACCGACCTAGCCTTGCCTGTAGGCCCTGGCTCACTTGACGGACACAGCAGAAAGGTGCTCCCAGTAGCTCAGCGTAGCCACACGGTGGCAGATCACCTCCAGGATCAGGAAGGCTCAGGCTGGGGCATGCACCTGGGTCCTGCAGCTCTCCCTCCTGACCACAGTCACAGGGTGTGAGGGTAGTGCTGCCACCTCCTGTCCTATGAGAGCAGGTGACCTGCCCTGGAAAGCTGTGACCAAAAGAGAGGCCCCGAAAGAGCACATATGTGTGCCCCCACACATGCTCTTTGCAGCACGTACCACTGCCCCTAAAGACACTGTGTTCTTCACGGGTGGATTGCTGGGTGTTCCTGGGACACAGACACGGGAGGGTTCAAGGCCTGTTTGCTGCTTTCGGTGAGCCAGTGCTGGGCAGGCCTCTGTTTGGCCTTCTGTCCCCCAAAGTAGGCGCGCGATGCCCACTCCTCCGTCAGAAAGCTAGGGTGACTTTCTCACAGCCACGCCTTGTCCAGCAGGGAGGCAAGGGGAGGGCTGGGGCTCGAACGCAGATGTGAGCAGCCAAACAAGGCCCTAGACCATCAGAAAGCACAGGCAGCCCCTGGGCAGGGCACACCACGAGAAGATGAAAATGCGCAGACCTGCACTGAGGACCCTCGTACCATAGCACCAAGGCCTGACAAGGGAGAGGCCCAGGCTGGGGAAGCATGGGGTCTGCCCAGGGAGCGCTCAGAGGGGGCTTTGACACAGGTTGGCGTGCAGGGCAACAGTGCCCCGAGGTGAGGCTGGTCTCTGTAAGAAGCGGCAGGAACACCTGTGAGGTGGGCCTGTGTGGTCCAGGAGCAGTGGGTATCCTGGGTGCACAGATGGGGACCACAGGGGCTGAGGCTGCCTTGGGAGCTCCAGCAGCCAGGGATTCTTGCTTGGCAGAAACAGACTCTCTTGAGCTGAAGGAAACTCCTGGGAGTACACTGGGGACTCAGAGCAGCTCCTCCAGGGGTGGGGAAGAGAATTACCAGGAAATGTCCCCCAAGAAGCACCTATCGGGATCCAGTTCCACCCTGTGTTCCTGGCTCCCGTAACTGATGGTCCAAGATCCCCTGCCCTCCCGGGCCAGGTTTCTGAACTCGGTGCTCTGACCGCGCAGAGGTGCCTGTGGGGAAGGCGGGTCTGCTGGGGGCTGCGCTTTGGTTCAGGTGAGAACAGCTCAGTCTCTGGAGTGAATGTGGAGGTGGAGGTGAGGAGATGAACCCAGGCAGGTGAGAGCAGCTGACTTGATGAAGACACTATTGATCTAATGAGGCTTATTCCAAGGCTTAGGATTTTATAAATGAGAAACAGCATAGCAGCATCTCTCCAGGAAGACTCAGCGTCTGCATCAGCAATTAGTAGAAAAACCCAGCAGAGCCGGGGCTTGGAAGTCATACTTGTCAGGAACCACATGGAGCCTGGAGGTTGCTTGGAAGGCTGCTCAAAGCCCAGAGGCATCCAGAGCAGTTTCCCATGAACCTGGCCCTTTTAGTTTGAAAATATTTCATGTATGAGACTGTGGCTTTCCGACAGGCTGGGATAGAAAGGAGAGAAGTTGGAAAAGCAAATTGCTCTTTTTGGACAGTGGAAATGTAGTCTTTCCGATCAGGTATTGAATCTCCAGCCAAGATTCTGGATCTTCCATGATTAGCATCATAGGCAAGTGTGTTTGAAAACCCTAAATGTATAACAACTATTTTCACTTTATTTAACTTTGTTATCCAAACAGTAATAGACATATGTGTTCAAGTCTTTCGGTGCAGCCAACCACTTTTCTCAATGCTGAAAACAGCCACCTTTTCAAGGTGATGCCACTGTAGTGAACTCTGGTGGGTGGGTGCAGCAGTTCTGCGGGCTCCTGTGAACCTCACCCCAGCCCTGTGCATCCTCCTCAACAGGGGCCAGGCGCTGTGGCTCACTGCATCCCTGTCCTAGTCCAGAACGTCGGGAACGACTTGCATCTGAGCACTGGGAAAGGGGAATTTATCTTAGTTGGGTCCTCCAACAGCAGAGCCTCAGGAGAGGGTTCAGGAGCAATGTTTACTAGGGAGCACCAAGGGATGTGGGTGAGAGGAAGGACAGAGGGTGTGTTGGGGAGTGCGAGGGGAGCTCCCTCCCACAGGGGACCCCAGGGAGACCATGACTGTGCCACTGTGAGAGAAGGCTGGGCTTTCACCCACCAGGTGCTCCCTTGTCTGCAGTCCCCTGGGAATGTCAGTGTTCCAGCCCACTGCATGCGGTAGGGCAGGTGGACTCCGTGGGTAAACGAGACAGTGCAGTGTTTGCCTCTGTGCCCGGACGAGTCACGCAACTGATTGCACCAACCAGGACCTCCGAGTGATCGATGGAGCTGAGTTCTAGTGCTGGCTTGTGGGCATGAACCAGCCAGGTGGTGGCAACACGCTGAGCTCACCTCAAGCCAGCAGGCAACGAGGCGACATTCCTGTGCCCGTGGCTCCAATGCACACAACACTGTGATCACACCTGTCCCACCCCCGCTTCAATGAGAAGCCAGGGAGGTGGCTGGTCATCTGCAGGTGACAGAGGGCCAACTCCAGGCTTTTCTGCTGGGGCGTGAGCAGGGACATGGTTCTCCAGGGTAGGCTGCCTGCAATCCAGGGTGTTCAGGCCTCTCCCCTGTCGCTTGCAAGTGACATGGGGAATTGGGGGGACCTGCTGGTGCTGGAGACAAACCCTGTAGGCCGAGAAGGAAGGGACTGGACCCCCACAGCGGTTCAGTCATGCTCTGCACTCCTGCTCTGCCCGTGGCCACTCAGGGCTGGTGTGGCCTTGGCAATTTAGTCACCTCAGAAACCTGGAGATCATGACAGCCACCTTGTGAAGTGCAGATCGAGTGGGGAAACTCAGTAAAACTCCTGATAGAAGCTTCACAGGTGGGAAATCACAGGGGTCTCGTCAGTAAGTGACCTCAGGAGCGGGCGGGGAACCTGGGCCACTTGGAAGCTGGGAACCCAGATTCGGGCTCCTTTGATGACTGTGATGAGGAACTTGCCTCCCCTGAACCTCAGTTTCCAGAGAGGATAATCAGCCCTGCTGACGGCTGGGTGTGCTTGGGAGACTGTGGAGATTATTAACAACGTGTTACAAGAGATTTGTGGAGGGCCTCTAGGGTGGGCCATGTGTCCAACGAGACTGCTGTGAACTCATTCGTATGTACTGAGTTGTATGATTTTAAGATCTACCATACAGGTTTTTTTGATGCAGGGCCTCACTAAGTTACTGAGGCTGGCCTTGAACTTGCGATCCTCCTGCCTCAGCCTCCTGGGTCACTGGGATTACTGGTGTGTGCCAGTATATCCAGCCAGTATGTTTTTTAAAGGTGTCTGGGAAACAGCAGAGCTTCTGCTGCTCAGAGCCCTCTTGGTGATAATAAGCTCAAGGAGCAGCCGTAAAGCAGACACCATCTGGCCCTCTCCTCCCCAGTCTGCTGTCCCCACACCCCTGCCCACTTGTGAACTATGTGTCCTCAGCATGAAGTGGTGCCGAGAGGTGGCTGTTCTCACAGAGCAGCTCTTGCCTGGTCAGCAGGAGAACCAGCCTTTGGGACAGGGCTTGCTCCGCCTCATGTGACCCGTGAACTTCCTCGTCCAGCCCTAACTTGTCCAAGTCAAGCCCCTAAGGGACTGTGGGAGCGGGAGAGGTGAAGGAACAGAGCCGTGCAGCTCCTGCCCTGTATACAGTAGAGGCCGGAAGGCGCACGCTGGGTCCTCACCCTGCTCGATTGTCCTCCCCTGCAGCCAGCTCACGCCCTCCTGCTTTGCCCAGGTGTTGGTGGGACAGACTCACAGTTAGATCAGTGTTTAATCTGGAGCTCCTCTCAAATCGTGCGTCAGATGTTGGATAAGATCCCAAGCCCTTGGTCGAGGCAGTGAACTCAGAGGCAGGAATAGAGGCAAAGGAGGGGAGGTGTCCGCGGCAGGAGTGGTGCCAGCCTTGAAGTGCCTCCGCTCCGCATCAAAGGAGGAGGAAGGGAGAGATGTGATCTGATTGAGCCTCTGCAGAGGTGGCTCAGGTTTCCAACAGGCCCAAACATGACAATAAGGAAGAAGTCCTTGCTAACATGGGTAGGAGGTCATTGTCACATACCATTACCCAGAATACTTTCATTGTTTAAAGATGAAAAGACTCCTATGCAGGTAAAGTTTCCACATCATACACAAGCACAGGGATACTAGATGAGGCCTGAGTCAAATGCCTCATCGATCACATAGAGCCTGAATCTGTGGGTGCCTTTCAAAGTGCCCCTGTTTCCAAACAATTCATCTAACCCACTGAGCTTGTTAGCTTCAAGCTGGAAATGCAGTGCTGGGCCTCACCTTCCAGAAGCTGGTGCTTGCATTCTGGTCTGGAAGTGAGTGGAATGCAGGTGGGGAAGAGAGCTGAGAGGGAGGCAAGAGGGGGACAGGAAGCCTGTGGATAGCTGTCTCTCCTGCAGGCCAGAGCAGGCACACGCTCAATGGCCAGACTCAAGGACTTGGCCTCCCTGCCTTAAAAGCGCTCACCCCATGCCAGCAAGTGGCGGTGGGTGGTGGGTGAATGTGATTGGCAGGGAAGTCACGGCTGGGGGTTCACACCACAAATTTCAGTTAAGTGTCTCTGAGGGGTCTGAAGGAGCCACGTTTCCTCAGCCCTGCCTGCACCTAGACATCAAGAGAGCGTCTCCAGGATGTTGGGGGGCTCTCCTTTGTTGACTGGGTGAGCCGCCTGTCTCCAGTGCAGTCTCCACGGTACCAGTCATAACCAGTGCTCCCAGCATCGCTGGGGAACTGAGCTGGGGAAGTCCAGATGGAGCCAGATGGGGAGGATGGTTCACAACTCACCTGTGGCAAGCACACAGTTTGAGTTTCTGTGATGAGGAAAAGCCTGTCCCCAACCCCCTCCAACATTTGTAGGAGGAGGAAGGCTGCGCGGGCTCCTGTGCCAATGCAGCACCATACCATGTGCCTTCCTCCCCGTCTGCTGAGCTCCCAAGCTCATCCTGGATTGCAGTTCCTTGAGCCTTCACTGAAACACAACCCTTTCACGTACCAGCTGGGAGGTTCCAGGCTCTGCCAGCCTGGCTCCCCTTCAAAGGGGCCTGCTCCAATGCCCGATGGCTTTGCTAAGCAGCCATTGAGGGAAACATGGACTGTGCTTCCGCACACTTCTGTGTAAATGAGGCCATGCCTCTGCTATCTGTTCCCGTGGAAAGATTCCATCAATACTCCACTCGAAATACATGCCCAAGAGTTTCCCGCTGTTGTCACTCAGTCCCCTCCAGGCTGTCCCGAGCCATGGGGAGCAAGAGTGCCCACAACTGGGGTCAAGGGTGTATCTTGGTGGTGGTGCTGTGCACCCTGAGCAGGTGGCCTGATGGGAGGCCCTGCAGTCACTGGGGTATGCCTCTGAAGGTGCCATGGGACCCCCATCCATTCACTGTGTCTCCCGTGACACAGTGGTGCCCGTGTGTGCTGCCTTCCCCAGGGGCACAAGCCAATGGGCCACCTGACCTCCGACCTCCAGCACCAGAAGGAGAGAGAAAGCTCTCACTCCTAAGTGCACGGCACCTGCTGTTCTGACGTGAAGCTGGGCCATACAGGGTATGCCCCCAGAGCAGGAGCTAATGCACGCACAGCCCGGTACACAGAACATGCTGGAAGAAAGACTGAAGTTGAGGGCTCTGAGCACTCAGAAGGGAGTGTGGCCAGATGTGGAGACAGAAGCCTGAGATCGGACAGTAACTGATACTAAAGAGGTGCCCACACACAGCTCCCTACCTCCTTCCTCCTGGGTATGTGGTGCCCACACTGGGCTCCTTGCCCCATTCCTCCTGGGTATGTGGTGCCCACATGGGGCTCCCCACCTTTTCCTCCTGGGAACCCTGGTGCCCATGTGGGGCTTCTCCTGGTCCCTCCTGGGTATGTGGTGCCTACACAGAGGCTCTCCAGGCTTCTCCTCCTGGGTACCCTGATGCCCACACCAGCCCCCCACCCCAGTTCCATCTAGATCCCGAGGAGCAGGCAATGGGGGCTGACTCTGGCTCTTCCATGCACCCTTTCCTGTGTCCTGTGACATGCTCAGGCCTGCAAGGGTCCTGTTTCCTCTCTGATGGCAGCCGCAGTGCCAAGGGCTGCAGGCTGTCCTTGCAGCACCTGCCCCTCCCTGCACACTGCTTCAGCAGCACCCTCCTCCTGCTCCATCACCCTGAGGTCCCTACTTGGCAATCCCAGGTCTCTTTGCCGGGACTTAAAGCTCCCCAGTCCCCGTTGTTTAGACACTCATAATTCCCAGCTGTCTTCCCTTACTGCATTCTTGGAAGGTTCCCACAGGAACATGGTTGTCAACACTGGCTGCAGGTTGGAATCCCTGGGTTATCCAAGGATTCAAAACTGGAAGGAAGCAGCATGCAGGGGCACCCTTCCCCCCAGGTCCTGACCCCACAGGTCTGGAAAGCGCTCCCGCAATAGGGCTTGCAACACAGCTCAGTGGCCCCAGTAGCCTGGGGTGGGGTGAGGATAGAACACACCTCTCACTTGCGAGGGCGGCCATGGCCTGAATCTACAACAACCCCTCAGCAGCAGCTGAAGCCAGTACTGAAACCAAATCCTGGGGAGACAGACTGAGCATGCTGCCTGATCTCCAGGCCTGCATAGCAAGAGCGGTGATGGTGAGACCAAGTCCAGATCCCTCATCCTGGGTTCAGACGCAGCCATTCCCATGACAGGCACAACTGGAATTTCCAAGGCAGCTTTTGGTTTTATTTATTTCCGTACCTCTATAAATCTGGACTCACTTTTGGCCCAGAAGCAGTGGACTTGGTGAAGAGTTCAGTGCTTGGTGAGGACTCAGGCGTGCAGGAGGAGGACAGACAGAGTCCTCCTCTTTCTGTCTTACACAGAGCAAATAGGTGCGGAGGGCAGAGCCTGGTCTAGTCACGCTGCAATCTGGAGGCCATTAAGAAGAGAGCTCAGGCTCCCCTCCTCCAGCAGTGGCTTGGAGCTGACTTGGGCATCAGGACTGCGTGGAAACCCTCTTTAGACACCTGGCCACTCAGGGAATCCCTGGCCCACACAGCCTTACTTCCTCTTCCTCATTCCCGAGACTGGACCGACTGCAGGGCCTGTGGCTCAGGCAGCAGCTGCTGGCTGGCCAGGCGCTCACCATTTACTTTAAAGGGAAAGGGGGAGAAATGAGTTGGGGTGTTTTCTAGATGTCTGGACACTGATTAGTAAAAATGTCTCCTACTTGCTCTGTAATTTTTGGGGGAGGCAATGCTGACTGGAATGTGCTTTCACTCAGAGCCTGGGTGTCAGCTCCACTGGGGACTTAAGTGTCCTGTCTGCAGCAGGAGGATAGCTCTCTAGAGAGGGGCAGGAGTGGCCAGGCGGAGCCCCCGGAAGCCCCACATGCCTGTAAGACCTGGCAGAATCTCTGCGGACCCCTGGCCAGAGGAGTGGCAGGTGCAGCAATGACACAGCTTTGCCCTACCCAGCTTGCCAGACCCATGGAGGCCAGAGTGTGGTCATGTCTTATGCAAATAAGCAGGTGGCCCGGTCACAGAGCAAGTGGAAGCAACTTGGGTTCCTGTAAGAGACAGGGACACACCATCACTGCATGGGCGCCCTGTGACTCAGAGAGACCCATTGTGTGGCCTGTCTGGGAAACAGGAGGGTCATGGCAAGCCAGACCCCAGTGGCTGGCTCTTAGGTCACATCCAGCATCGACTTAGCAATCATACCACAGAAGCCTCTTGGCTGAGGGTGTCAGCAGGGTGGAGTGTCTGGGAATCAAGACTCAGCAGAAGCAGCAGGAGGCAGGAGCAGAGTCGCCTGTAAGGAGCCATCCTGGGCCTTCTGCATGCCCAGCTTGTACCCACTCTGAAGGGCGTAGGCCCAGCCAGGCAGCAGTGAAAACACCACAGAGGCAGTGGCAGCCTAGCCCAATAACACGGGAATTTTCCCTGATGAGATGGATTCAGGTGTAGTGCAGAACGAGGGCTCTCATTCTCTCTGCAGCTCACGCAGCCTCCGTCTGCTGGAGTTCGCTGGCTGGACAGGATTTGAGTGATGCTGTGTCATGGGTATTTCTGCTGTAGTGAGATGTACATAGATTATTCAGCAGAAAGAGCAGAAGAATTTCTGGGTCTTTCTGTATGCTGAGAAAATTGTAACATGGAATAATGCATTTCATTTTGAATAAAATCAGATACATTGATCTTTTCATGTGTGTGAATACTAGGAGTCTCCACACTTTGATTTTGAGAGATGAGCAAAATTCATAACTCACTGAACAAATACCATATGCCCCAGGAGAGATTCCTCCACACAAAAGAGATCTTACAAGAATCGAAAACTTCCTTTCTCCCCAAACTGCAAAAGAAAAAATATGACAAAACAAATCAGGCCTTCCCACCCTGTGAAGTGGTCCACACGCACATCACAGGACATCTGCACTGTGCACGGTGGATCATCGAGGCCATTTGGAGACGGGGAGGACAGCAGAACTCGGGGCAGGGAAGTCCTGGCAGGTATTCAGAATGAATCTGCAGCATAACGGGTGGTAGAACTGCATTGCTTGCAGTGACTCCACATGATCTAGGGGCCTTCTTCTGTCCCAATCACCCTGGCTGCCCTTGGAAGTACCAATGGATGAGTAAATCCCACGCAGCAACCTCAGATGAGAACCTCGAAGGTGGCAACTTCCACCACAGGGTTACAGAAGCACACGGCCACACCAGGAGGGTTCCTTACAAAATACTGTGGTCTTCACAGAGCACATGTGTTGATCTGTATGTCATTTGAGTGGCAAAATAAAGCCTTCCTCATAATCATGACTGGAATCATTTTAAATAAGAACATAACTAAGTGGCCTGTAGGTGCTGCTATCTCCCCACAGCTGCAGGACAGTCAGCTGCCAGCACACACAACCCCAGGTTAGCCCCACTCACGACTCCCTGAGGCAGTGTCCACAGTTGTTTGTTGGTGCTTTACTTGTGCCTGTCCTGCTCTGCCCTGCACTCTGGGCTGAGGCTCGCTGTGTGCAAGGGTCCATGTGTCTGTTGACATGGTGAGGACTTGGGAGCGTGTGAGTGATGTTGATTGATTTGGATTGTCCCTGGGTGGTGTGTGGCTGCTTGGAGCAGGACTGAGATGTCCTAGGCTCGTGGTAACATCACACTACTCTGCTCAGTAAATGTGAAATCTGCCCATTGCAGGGCAAATGCTGACTGGGCCAAAGCCATGGCCAGTGCTTCCTTGAGTAGACTAGAAATTTCCATGCCCTGGAGTAACTGTGCTAGGCTCATGCCTGAGCATCACCCACTGCCCCCCATAGCAGCAAGCGCACCATCAGACCAACTCTGGGGCTCCTTCCCTGCTGAGCAGGCAGCCAGGGTAGGTGTTGCCCCAAACCCGGCTCTGCCAGAGTGCATGAGAAGCAGGTGAGTAGAATTTATTCACAGAAAGCTCAAAGACTGAAATTCACCAAAAATCAGGCATTATTGACTTAGATAAAGTGGGTGATGAAGTTGAACAGAAGTTTTAAATGCCCCTGCTTGGTGACAGAGCTACATAGCCACATAAGCGCAGTGTTAGACAATTCTCAAGAGGTGATTTACGGAAACAATTTCTTAGGAAAAAAATAAAAGTTTTTGACAAGTAACTATAGGAAGCAAAAACATTTAGATGTGATTTACTTAGGGACTGGGGACAATATAGAGGTTAATCTTCAAGAATGCTTCAGTCAACTAGGGGCTAAGAGCAGAGGCAAGCACAGCACTCACGGGGAACACGGGATTGGGAGGTGGCACACACCTGCAATCCAGTCACCAAGGAGCATTGCAAATTCAAGCACAGCCTCAGCAACTTAGTCACTGTCTCAAAATGAAAAGTAAAAAGGGCTGGGGTGCAGCTCAGTGAGAGAGCACCCTTCAGTTCAATCCCCAGGACTCCCCCCAAAAAGTACATTAAAAAGACAGAAAGCGTGGACGTCAGAATCCCAGTGAGCTGGATCCCAGCTCTGATGCTTACTCCTCACATGATTTTCTGGGCCTCAGTTTCTTAATCTGTTCAGAGAGGTCAAGTGAAATCAAGCTTGCAGTCTTCTTAAGAAGGTAAGGTCTGGAGCGCTCTGGAAAGCTGCAGTTTGGTGGCTCCATCAGGGTGGCTCAGGGTCTGAGTGACAGATGAACCCGGGAGCTGACTCTGCAGGTGACATCCTTGACTTTGGAGTGGAGCAGAATGGTTTTGCCCTAAGTGCCAGGAAGCTCAGGGACTGAATGAGAGATGAAGGGGCTGGAAGAGAGGGAAGCCCCGTACGGCCACAGAGTAGCCCTCGGAACCACAGCCCTGGCTCTCTGCGATTCCCCCTGGCGTTCCCACCTTGGTCAGCGCCACACTAACATCTGTGTACTCGGGTTTCCTCTGTGTTTTCACCCATTTCTCCTGCATCTCCTTTTCTGGCACTTCTTCTTCTGCCTGTTTTTGTTACTCCCCAAATGAAAATCACTTTAAACAAATAAACAACATTCAAAATAAAATAGCAAAAGTGAAAACCAACCTCTCACCTTCCCGTTAACAGAATCTTCCTTGGTGTTCTGCAGCAGGGCTCCAAACTTCCCTGCCCCATCTCGATCACTCTGCACACGGGCACATGGGCACAGTTACCTGATCTCATTTTTTCACTCCGAGAATATGTGATGTGGGGCTGCAGCAGTGGCTCCATGGTTATGGTGCTCACCTGGCATGCATGAGCACCCAGGTTCAAACCCTGGCACCACGTACACAACTCAGTGTCGGAGCAATGAAAACCAGATGAAAAATGAAATAAAGTTGTTTCTCTCTTCTCTCTCACTTTAAAAATATAAAAAAGAAAAGAAAATATGTGATGTATGTTAAATATCTATCCAGGTCAAAGAACAGCTTCATTATGTGAAAGGGTCCACATCACTTCCAACTATACAAATATTAGCATAATTAATGAATGTGCAAATATTAGTGTGATTGATAAATATATAAATATTGGCATAATTGATAAATGTCCTACAGCATAACTAATAAACCCTCGCAGACATATTCATTTCTAGTCTTTCTGTAAGACTAGTGCTTCAGTGCCCATATATGCATATTCATGTTACCCACTTTTATGGCTCTCATTATCCCCTTAGAAGTCCCTGGAAGTGGAACAGAGAGGCTAAGCAAGCATTGGCAATTTAGCTATTTATACCCAGAAATAACAACTAACATCAACTATTCTAACCTTAGGGATCTTTTTAAAACAACTCATCACAGCCTTAACTACTGTGACTGAATAAAACGCCTTGGTGGATAAGAAGTTCCTTTTGGCTGGTGATGTCAGAGGCTCAGTGTGGATGACCCTCCACTCTGGGCCCAGGTGAGAAAGCGCATCACGGTAGAAGGGCTTGGTGGAGGGAAACCGCTCAGCTCTTGGTGGCCAGGAAGCAGGGAGAGGGAAAGCATCCACCGGCAGATGCACCCTTCCTGGCCAGTCCCTCAGTGAACCATCCCCCAGGCAGGTCCCTCCCCATGCCCGCAGTTACCACTCGGCAGTCCAGGCTCCCATAGTCCAGACAGGTCACCTCTGAACATTCCCGCACTGACCCAGGAGCTTTGGGGGACACCTCACATCCATGCCATAGCTCTCCTGCTGGACTCAAGTTGTGAACTCGTCTGTTGGATGTCTGTCCTGCATATATCACGACAGGGCATTAAACACTATGATTTCTTTATAGCATTGTAAAAATTCTAGAACTAGGAACATTCTGATCCATAATTTCCCTCAAGTCTGGTCCTCAAGGTAAAAATATCACATGCATGGTCCAAAAAAGGACAATCGATGAACAAATAAAAATAAGCCTGGAAGCCCTCGGGAGAGCAGCAAGGCCTTTTACCAAAGGACATTCGTGAATGCAGCCACCGAGGCAGACCTGTGATGCTGCTGTTCTGAGTGCCATCAGTTGCTAGCAACAGATGAAACCCAATTCCCAGTCCTGTGTGGCAGCGGATTCAGGAAGATTCAGCAACTTCAGATACTAAGAACGAACTCTTTATTTTAAAATAAAGTAACAGCATCGATGATTTCAGTTTGGCTGCCGCTGTTGCCCCTTGAACGTGAGCTGCCAGTCAATAGAGAGATCTCTAAGATCATTTAAGAAAATGCAAGCAAGATCAGCTTAAAAGCTTTCCAACCCTGGGGACCAATGCTGCTGGAAAGATGTTGGAAATTAAAGCAAAAAGGGAAAATAGGAAGTACTATGTTCAACATGGTGGGAAGGGGTGGCAAGTCCAGCATGGACGCTGCCCGGCGGAAGCCAGGCTTGCAGCCTACCTGATGCAGCACCCACTGGGCTCCCAGCTGCAGGGGGCAACTCCCAGCCTCGCAGAGCCCTTCTCCTGGCAGTCCCAGGGGCGTTGATCACAGGGTGGGGTGAGAACAGGAGGCAAGGTCTCTACACAGAGGAAGACCACATGTGCACAAAGACGTCCTGTTGCTTTGCCTCCAGCAGAGGAAAGTCGAGCTCGCCCGGGAGGTATACTCCTGGACTCCCGGACTCCACGGGACAGCTCGCAGTCTCCACAGCTTTAGCTGTCATGCGAGCAATCGCCGCTATCCGAAATGGACAAGCACAACCGAAACTCTGTATGCTTTCTACTCGACTATTTCAGCCTTGCTAGAGGAAGAAGAAAATCCCGCACAAGATCCACCGCAACGGGCGACACCCCGATCCAAGACCTGTCTGTGCATCTGCTCACTGAGCCCTGGCAGCCCTGCAACCTTTGTCGCACCCACTGGGACTTGCCCCAGCCCATGCTGTGCAATCGCGGGCTGGAAGGCTGCTCAGTGCCGCTTTGCTGCGGCACTGGACCCTGCCTCAGAAGCAAGGGCGGCTGAGTGCACACTGCCCCTGACCTTTACTTTCAGATCTGTCATGCTCTTCATTAAACGTTAAAATGCTTGGGTGGGAGGCATTAACGCCCAAGGGAAGGGCTGGAGAGTGAGGGGGAATTCGATTTAGGGACTCGTTGCTGCAGTTGGAAATGGACAGCAGCAGCTGTCCACATGCTATGCAACCACGGCTGGTGCCTGTGGAGTCTATCGGAACAGTGTTGACCAAGACCTGAGTTTCATCTCCAGTGACTGAAACCGAGGAGACGATGTCAGTGCTTTAGGCTGCCATCGAGGGAAATTATAAAAATCGCCCATATTGTAAAGATACCACTGGGAGGAAGAGCAGACTGATCCCTTGGCACAGCATAGAGCCTGCTTGTCTGTGGGGAGAAAAGCCATCGGTCCTATAATGAAAGTTACCTGGAGGGTACGTGCAAACCAGCTCAGAAAGCAAGGATGAAGAAATCAAAGACTCGCGTGGCGCTGCAGCCGCTGATCATTAGGGTTAGGTCTGGCGGGGAAGGACATCCTTTGGGAAATCCCAGTCACCCTGTGCAGTTGCAGAGTCTGGTGCTGAAACCTGTTTTCACTGAACTTGGGCAATCAGGGTTGCTAATGCTTTAACATCTGCCCTACAGAAGAGGCAACTGTAGGATTCCAATCGTGCAGAGACTTAGGAAGAAAAGGAAGGAAGGACAGAAGGAAGGAAAGAGAAACCCACAACCCCACCCACCTGCAGCACAAACCCACCCACACACTGAACCTAAAAATTCATACTCATTGGATAGATGAACCTTCCGGGCTTGTGAGTGCTTTACTTCCATTTTACCCATACCCTGAGCTGCAGGAGGATGACTTTGGCATCGAGAAGCAGCAGGCGTGGCCAGTGTTTCAAGCATGGAGTGGTTGGTAGCAAACTCTGGACCATGTGGTTTCCTCCTCTCCCCTTCCATTGTCCTCCAACATCTGCACACAGATGGGGTCTCATTCCACAATAAGGTAGGATGGTCTCTCAATCAAGTGGCTTCTGAGGGACTCTGGTCCACTCTGAGGACAGGCTCTTTCTCCTCTCTGTGCTGCATGCAGTGGTCCTTGGAACACTCTCAGCCCTTGTCATTCTGTACTGTCTGGGGTCCTGGAGTCCTGCTGCCCCAGATGCGGAGCCACCACACCTGTCACGCCAGCAGAGTGGCTTGGTCCTGTGACTGCGATTTCAGCTGTGCCATGTTTCTCAGAATCAGCCAGACCATGGAGGCTCTAAGCAAATTTCAAGTTTTTCAAAAGCAGCACATCTAGGGGAGATCGAGCCGGTAAGCAAAGTGTGTCCCTGTGGGCGTAGCAACCCTGAAATGGAGTACCAGGACGTGCTATGGCTGGAGGAGCACAGCGAGGTCCTGGTTCAAGAGAACACCTGTGTGGGAAGCCTACCTTAGTCTCCGCTTTCCTCCACTGTGACCGGAACACCGAGGAGGACAACTCAGCGGAGGCAAGGTGTGGTTCCTGCTGGCCTGAGGCAGAGCATAACAGTGCAGCCAGAAAGCAGAGGGAGGGAGGAAGGCCTCCAGCCAGGACTGGCTTCTAGCACTCACCCGGCCATCAGCGGATTAGCGCCCAGGGGAGGCCTGAGCCCTCTGATCTTTGCCTGAAAGCCCGCCTCTGAACCTTAGTGTGCTGGCACCGTTCCAGATCCAAACCACAGAATCAGTTATTTTAAGTTCCGCATTTCAGAAGACAGGATCCCCAAGACTCAGCATTTCAAAACCTTTCTAAGCTATGTCCAGATTCTTCATTTTTAGTAACAGTAGAACAGATACTCAGATACAGAAGAGAAGGTTTAGGTAGGAGGCACAGTCTCAGGCCCATGGGAGCCCGATGGGAACAGGTGCTAGACAGCAGGAAGGAGGGGTGCCTGGCACCTGAGGCCTGGCACCTGAGGCCAAGCACCTGAGGCCAAGCACCTGAGGCCTGGCACCTGAGGCCAGGCACCTGAGGCCAGGCACCTGAGGCCTGGCACCTGAGGCCAAGCACCTGAGGCCAGGCACCTGAGGCCAGGCACCTGAGGCCAGGCACCTGAGGCCTGGCACCTGAGGCCTGGCACCTGAGGCCAGGCACCTGAGGCCTGGCACCTGAGGCCTGGCACCTGAGGCCAGGCACCTGAGGCCAAGCACCTGAGGCCTGGCACCTGAGGCCAAGCACCTGCTGGTCACATCTGGCCCCAGAGGAACACCAGGCAGAGACCTTCAGTGCCCATAGTCAAACTGAGGGTGTCCTGTGCCCATCCTGGGAGGTCTGTGACCTTTACTCTAAAGCAATCGTGGACCACGAGACATCACTGCACACCCGCGGGAGGCGTAAACAAACAGAAGGGAAGAGGAGAGTTGTGCCAGAGTCTGCAGGTCTGACGGCGAGTCCTTGGGAGAAAGAGGAAGCAGAGGGCAAGGGCCCTGGGCCATGCTGCGCATGTCTGCATCCCTGGGAGGCACACGCCGAGCTGAGCGAACCAGAGCCAGGGGCTCCACCTACACCCGCCCTTCAGGGCCTGAGTGGCACAGCATGGGGACCACAGGGTCTGAGGGCAGAGAAGGTCTGCATCTGTCTCTCAGTGCCAACTCCTCTGGGACAATTCAAAATGACCCAAAGGGCCTGTGAGGGAGGATCCAAGCTGTCTCCAGGTAGTCAGGGGCTCGTCAATCAAAACTGCCTGACTGCTGATAGATCAGCTTACAGATGATCCCACCTGGAGGTGACCTGGAGCAGTGGCAGGCGGGTCACTGTGGTCAGTGGCCACCTCCAGCCCCATGCTCAAGACGCCACCTCCAGCCCCGTGCTTAAGAATACCATAAACGCCTCAACTGCAGATTCTGGTACAGAGGGATTTTCCTTGGTGGCTGGGGAACTGCTGTATTTGGTTGGAAGTTTCAAAGAGCTGGGTATAGCAAGGTTTTACAAGAGCAGATTTAGAGGATTTTATTTATGCTATCAATATGCATTATTGGGTACAGATGATACCACCAAAAAAAAAGCAAACAAAACTAGATCACTTTATTAAGAATTAGAAACACAAGATCAGTTTATTAAAAACGAAAATACACACCATGGCACATTTTGTAACAGATGCAGTGCAGCGATCCTTTGTTTTATTTTTATTAGCATTTATTTTGATTGACAAACTCCAGTTGTCTACAGCTGATGTTTTGATACGTACACGCAATGTGGAATGATGAAACCAAGCCTCCCTGTCACTTTTTATGTGAGGCATCTGAGATTTGCTCTCTCAACTGGGGTGAAATACAACACATCTGTGTTGACTGTTGTCACCGTGCGGTGCGGCAGATCTCAGAGCTCATTTCTCGTGAGTCTCTGAAGCCTGGGGCCTTTTGACGGCTTGCTCCGTTGCTCCCTCCTCTGGAGACTCACCCACCAGCCACTCAGTGGCTCAGCTTGTTAGTCCGTGAACTCATGCAGCTCCTGTCTTCCTGGGCATGCTCCTTTCACTCAGCAGGATGTCATCCCAGCTCCTGCCCATGTCCACTCGTGACAGGATTCCCTGCTTTTCTAAGGCTGAACAGTGCACACCGTTACTTTATCTGTTCGTCAGTCGATTGCGTTTTGGACTCATGTGCTGGCTGATGTGAATCACTCTTCAGTGCAGAGCCACTCTAATGTAGCGGTGGCCATACTGTAGGACACATGCGTGGACGTGGGGCTGCTGGTCACATGTATTTCTAATCCTCGTCACAGAGCTCTATGACAGCTCAGGGTGCTGGCAGGTCACAGGTCTGGTGGTTTTGCAGCTTCTGGTTCCCTATTTCAGTTTTTCATGTGTTTTGAGTCACTTTGTGCACAGCGTGTGACACAGAGACCTGCACTGTCCTGCACACGGACTCCAGTTTCCCCAACAGGGTTGAAGAGCCTTCCCTCACCCCATGGTGAGGTCTCTGTTCAACACGGGTTCAGCATGAATGTGTGGGTGGATTTCTGGGCTTGGTCCTGTTCCACTGGTTGATGGGTCTGTTTTTAGGCCCATGCCATCCTGTTTTGATAACAATCACTCTGTAACATGTTTTAAAATCAGGGGTATGATGCCCGCTTCATTCTTTCTGCTCAAGATAATTTTGGCTAGTTGGGGTCCTTGGTAGTTCCATGTGCATTTAAGGATTTTTTTTCTTTCTTTCTGTAAAAAATGGCACTGGAATTTTATGGGGATGGTAGCAAGTCTGTAGAGAACGCCAGGCAGTAAGGGTGGTTTCACAGTTGTAACTCCCACCCATGAACACAGATGTCTCCATCCTTCCACATCCCCTTTCCTTTCTTTCCTTGGTGTGTTGCTGTCCTCGGCAGTGACTCTTCACCTTGGTTGCATTCGTACCTGGGAGCTTTCCTTTATTTGTTGTTCTACTGTAGGTGGGATGGTGACTCCCTCCCTTTTGGGGTGGTTTGGCCTTAGGAGACAGAAGCATCACGGACCCTTATGTTGATTTTGTAACCTGCAACTTGACCAAAGTTATCAGTATGAACAGTTTTTTATTTTTGGTTTTCTATATATAAGATACGTCATGGGGAAACAGACTCTACTTCTTGCTTTCCTAGGAGGATGCTTATTATTATTTTTCTTTCTTAGTTTGCAGCAATATTTTAACTGACGTCTACAAATATTTTTAAATACCTATGGGAATCCATACATTATCATACTGAGGTAGAAGAAAGGCAAATTCTATATATCTTGTGATATCAATAAGAATATTGAGAATAAAGACTAGCATTTTATGTTAAAGATTTAACAGTGATTATCTCTAGACAGTGGCATTCCTAATGACTAATTTGTTCCCATTTATATTTTTTTCTGAAAATTTCCAAATGTTCTTAAGTCTTACTTTGTTTTTAAAGAGAGAAGGAGAGAGAGAGAGAGAGAGAGGGAGGAAGAGACAGAGAATCAATTTTTATTGAGTTTTTCATGTGGCTTTCGTTGCTCTAACACTTAGTTGTGTACGTGGTGCTGGGGTTCGAACCCATGTACTTGCACATGCCAGGCAAGCGCCGTAACCACTGAGCCACCGCTCCAGTCTTACTTTTTAAATTCAGGGGAAAAAAAAGAACAAAAATGGTTGCTAAAATGAAGTTCACAAAATTTGGACATGGTCTCAGCACACTGACTTTCCCATGTTCCATGGTAGGACATACACAAGAGGGTGAGGCAGCAGCTTCTGCACAGGCTGTGACCACCCTCACACTGTGGGTGTTACAGGATTCTGAGAAGGCTGCATGTCCCTCACCTGCATGATCAGAATGGAACTCTGTGTGGGTAAATAAGTTGCTTTCATTTTTGAATAATCAAGTCATTTATTTTTTAATAGCAGAGAACTGGTTGGCTGGGATTTTATTGTTTCTGGGTTTTTCTGTTTGTATTATTAATTCAGTTATGCTAGGTGTAGTGGTGCACACCTGTAATCCCAGCTACTTGGGAGGCTGAGGCAGGAGGATTGCAAATTTGAGACTAGCCTCAACAGCATAGCAAGAGCCTATCTTAGAACTTCTGCGAAAAGGTCTGGGGATGAAGCTGAGTGGTTGAGTACTCCTGAGTTTAGCCCCCAGTACCACAGAATAATAATACTAATTATAGTAGTAATGCTAAATTCCATTTTACACGGGATATTTAGTCACATGAGCCGTGACCTAAAAGAAGGATTTCTCTGAATGGAAAATCACCTCTCCACATTTCCGCCCAATCTTACCAAGGAGAATACTGAGATAAAAAAGTTAGGAAACTGGCCCAGGGCAAAATCTGATAAAGAATGAAGTCAGGGACCCAGGGGTCCTGAGCTGGCAGACAGCAGAGTCTAGAGAGCGCAAGACCACAGCAGAGAGGAACTGATCAACACCGTGTAAGTCGGCTCTACTATCTGTTGAAGGTGACTTGACGAAACTTTGTTTTTGGCGTGGGTCTCAGCCAGAGGGGAGACGGCAACGTGGGGCATGTGTAGAGAGACCTGGCCAAGGCCTCCGTGGTGCAGACCCAAGCGTGTCTCTGCATGGCCCCTGGTGCTAATTGCATCCACGTCTTGGCGCCAGGGAGTTGACTGGGCTCAGGCTGGAGAATGTCTGTCCCCAGCTCAGAAGTACCATGTCAGAATTCATGTGCAGCCTCCCGCCCCGAGCTCCTGGCTGTCCGTCACCAATACCCTCCATGTGACAGAGTTTGCCACTCGCTCCACCAGGAGCTGCTTGGGAGAGTCAAGCTCAAATCCATTTCCTTTTAGATTAGAAATAATGGATTTTTTTGAGAAAGAGAAGGAAGAAAGGCATCTTCAGTGTGGTCCAGACTGCACCTGTGTGTGTAATCATCTCTCACCCTGCTCTGCTAAGACTTGTAGAAACGGCTCCCTCAGGAGAGGCGCTCACTGGGTCCGAGGAATTGACGTGGTCATATCACACAGGCTCCCCGAGTCTCAAAATAGAGACATGTTTCCCCATTCAGTCCTGCACGGACTTCACTCCAACCTGGGCATGCTGAGAAGGGATGCAGCAGGTGGCTCCTTCCCTGGGGTAGGGACAGCAGTGAAGTGTGCTTATTTAAGAGGACTTGCTCTGGACATGGTCCTCCTCATCTTCACCAGCAACTTCCTTGGTCAAACCAGTTCTCAATTGTGAAAGATCAGTTAGGAAAACCTGAGCGCAGCTCACCCAGCCATCACCTCCGCAGCCATTGCCCCTGGTGACCTGGGCACGGTCCAGAGGATGTCCATTGACTCTAGGTGACCTAAATACAGTTCCCCTGGACACCCATCTCCAGCAGCCATTGACTCTAGATGACCTGGACACAGTTCCCCTGAATGCCCATCAATTACTACAGCAGCCATTGGCCCATGGTGACCTGGGCACAATACACTTGGACAGCTGTCACTACAGGAACCATTGACTCATAGTGACCTGGACACAGCTCACCTGGATGTCCACCTGCACAGCAGCCATTGACTCTGGGTGACCTGGGAACAGTCCCCTGGATGTCCATCACCTCAGCAGCCATTGGTCATGGTGACCTGGGCACAGTCCCCTTGATGTCTATCACCTCAGCAGCCATTGACTCTGGGTGACCTGGGAACAATCCCCTGGATGTCCATCACCTCAGCAGCCATTGCCCATGGTGACCTGGGAACAGTCCCCTGGATGTCCATTACCTCAGCAGCCATTGCATATGGTGGTCTGGGCACAGTCCACTGGATGTCCATCACCATAATCACCATTGGCCCATTATGACCTGGACACAGCTCACCTGGATGTCCACCTGCACAGCAGCCATTGACTCTGGGTGACATGGGAACAGTCCCCTGGATGTCCATCACCTCAGCAGCCATTGGCCATGGTGACCTGGGAACAGTCCCCTGGATGTCCATTACCTCAGCAGCCATTGCATATGGTAGTCTGGGCACTGTCCACTGGATGTCTATCACCATAATAGCCATTGGCCCATGGTGACCTGGGCACAGCTCACCTGGACACCCTTTGGGCAGTACCAGCTCCACCTCAGGTCTGATTAGAGTGCAGTTTTCAGGCCCTATCCAAATCCCCTGATCCAGAACTTCTGGAGCTGTGGATCTAGTTAACTGTGTGGAAAGCCCTGCAGATGACTTTGATCTGTGCTAAGAGCGTTAGTAGACTTTATTCTTGTGGTAATCAAAAGACCCAACAAGAACAAATAGAGGGGCAAGAGTTTACTTTGGTTTCTGGTTTCAGCAGTTCCCCAGACTCCATAGCTCTGGCCCTAAGATGAGGCAGGACATCATGATGAAAGGGCGTGATGGAGGGAAGCAGCTCAGGACATGGCACCAGGGAGCAGAGACAGCTCTGCTCAGCGGGAACGAAATATATCCTCCAAGGACCCAGTGACCTACCTCCCGCAGTCATACCTGCCTGTGCTTGCACCCCAGTTAATCATATCAACACGTCACCTCTGAAAACTCTTGCACTGTCTCACACATGAGCTTTAGAGGAACCTCATACCTAGACCACAACGCTAAGTTTTAAACGTGCATCCTTATTTCTGATTTCCTTTAAAAATAAAGTAAAAACCTGTTTTCTCGTTCCACATTCTTAATTGGTGCATTATAGTTGTGCATACGGCGGGAACATCATACATGTTTGTACATGCACACTACAATATCATTTGGCCCATATCACTCCCAAGCGCTTCTCCCTCCTGCCCTTCCACCCCTCTGAAGTTCGTCCTTGTGTTCCTTGGTTGTCCCTTGATGTGGAGGAGCACTCAGTTTGACGCAGTCCTGCTGACCTGACCTGCCGTCTTCACTTGTGCTTTCAGGGTCGTGCCCAGAAATCTCCCAAGAGCAAGGTCAAGGAGCTCTGCCCTGTGCTTTCCTCCGGGAGCTTTGTGGTTTGGGGTCTCATGAGGTTTGGACTTTCAGCAGCAGTGTGTCACTGGGGGGGAGCGGGGAGCTGAGGGCTGCTCAGCAGCACCTCCTGAGGAGCCTCTCCACCTGCAGCTGTGTCCTCACCTGGCTTTGTCTCCCCAGCTTCTGCACAGGGGCAGGTCATGGCAGTGACTTCCACTGGCAGCTCACCAGCCAGATCTGAGCCTCGTGTCACCCAGCTAAGGGAGTCTGCAGGTGAAGTGTGTACACAGGACATGTTGATGTCCCAGGGAGATGGGTCCCAGAAGAGATAAGGAGAAGCTGCTTGGTGGCTGGCATTGTGGCCACAGCAGCCTGGACTCCAGAAGAGTGGGTCCATGACAGCTGCCACGCACATCCCCTCAGGGGCTCTGTGCTGCAGCGGGTGCAAATCCCGCTGGCAGAGCACGTGAGGCAGGGCAGCCACGGCCCGCGGTTCCCTTTCAGCATGAGGGGATGCTTGACTGGTACACGAGGCCTGCTCAGAGGAGCCAGCCCTGCCTCGCACAGGGCTGCAATGCTGCTGTACCATCCTCCAATGCTCAAAATCTAAACTGGAGCACCAAACCCGAAGAGGGTTCTTGCTGTCCAGAGTGGGCCTGTGCGATGTAGGCCCACCAAGGAAGGCGCCCACCCTTGCTTCCTGGAGCCGCATAATGGAGATGGAGTCGCTTTCCTGGTATGGATGTGCCCCTCACCACCAGGGCAACAGGAGTTGCTCTAAATCGACCTGGACCCTGGCGCAGGGGTTTTCCATTAATTAGTCTTTTCCAGTACCTGTTGAATCACAGATGGGTGCTGTGTAGGAGGTGTGATGAATTAGACTTCATTGTCCATAACACTTGATCCACAGTGAGCTTAACTTACTTACTTAACTCAGATTAAGTCTAGAAAGTTGAATTTCCTAGGAGCAGGAATTGCACTTTCTTCCTGCGTCCAGGGTGTGGTGTGATGCCTGGCACAGAGCAGCTGTCATCTCAGCTGGCTGGAGATGATGGAAGGGGTGGGATGCAGAAGGAGGAGGGCAGCGCTAAAGAGGCAGGTGACTCTGCTGGGCATCGGGGGGAGGGGTACAGGGGGCACTGGCAGCCAAGGTGAGGGATGCAGAGGGGCAGTGGCCTGGAGGAAAGTGGCATTTGGCAGGAATCGCACTGTCCCTGGGTCCCCACAACATGCAGACCAGAAGCTAACTGTGCCTCGGAGAGGGCAAGTGTGGGCTCAGGTTCAGTTCTGGCATCTGCTTTGGATTTATTTTTAAATAAAATGGTCTTATTAAAGTAACAAGCAGATGTGAGAAGGTTCCCAAGGCCGTGGAGCCCAAGCTGAATGGAGATGGCGTGCACCCTCCACGCTCCCCTCAGGTCCTTAGCACTGGGCAGTGCCTGGGTCACTCAGTGCAGGGCCAGAGGGCAGGCTCCACACTGGCCAGCATCACTGCCTGCCCAAGTGAGGCAGAAGCCCCTTCCAGCCTGCATGTCGACCAAGCAGTGCTTTTGGTGTGTTCTGTTGAATATTGGCTGAGCACTAGCTGCCCACAGCTGCAGTCCCTTTACCTCCACGAGCCTGTGTCTTCCCCACGAGCCCAGAGCCAGCATGGGAGTTCACCCACACATGCTTGACGCCAGCTGCACACAGTCACCCTTCAAGGGGAGGCAGGAGCCCACCTTCCTCTTCAGATTGAGAAGGCCTGCCCGGGGCTTCTTACAACATCCTGGAAATACCATGGACAATGAGGGACATCTCCAGAAAGCAGCAGATGCCAACAGTTGACCCATGCATGCTCTGTTCCAGCACCTCATCTGGGAAGGTGTGAACGACACTGCAACACAGCTCCTCACAGGGACAAATGCGTTTGTCATGAGCAAAGGCATTCAGCAAACTACCAGGGAGCCCCACTTTGGATTATTCTGTGCCATTTAAAAAGATAGTCAACGTGTGTGGAGATAGTAGGAGTTCCCAGGTACCGTGCATGGGAAACCTATACACCTTCATATATCTACATGTGTAGGTAATTTTATAGAAAAAATATTGGAAGGATGCACACCAAATTGTCACCTCCAGCCATCCTGGAGAACTGAGAAGTTGAATACGAGAAGCGCCTGGAGCAATTGCTCACATATTATATAAGTTAAACCTTTCGCAGGGAGGCTGTGTTTATGCACGTGTTCATTTTCCCCAGGACTGGGGATGGAACCCAGGGCTTCACATGCGAAGCAATTGCTGCTACTGGGGTGCTAGGCACCCCAGCCCTTCTTACGTTTCATTTTGAGACAGGCTGTTGCTGAGGCTGACCTTGAGCATGGAATTCCACCTTTCCCATGGTTTTATTGGTGCTTTATAGTTGTACATATTGATAGGATTTGTACCATATTCACATACACACATAATACAATGCAAGTTGGTCGGTATCCCTCCCCAGAGCTTCCCCTCCCTCCCCATCTCCCACCCCTTGGTCTCTTTCCTCTACTGATCTCCCTTTGATTTTCCTGAGATCCCTGCCTTCCCCAACTTTCTTTTCCTTTCTCCTCTCTGCCTTCCATATATGAGAGCAAATGCAACCCTTGACCTTCTGAGTTTGACTTATTTTGCTTAACAATCACCCCCCATCCATCCATTTTCCTGCAAATGATCTAATTTCATTCTCCTCTGTGGCTGAATAAAACTCCATTGTGTATATATTCCACATTTGCTTCATATGTTCATCTATTGATGGACACCTAGGCTGGTTTCATAGTTTGACTTTTGTGAATTGTACTGCTGTAAACATGGGTATGCATACATCTCTATAGTAAGATGACTTTAATTCTTTAGGATAAATCTGAGAGTGGAGTGGCTCAGCAGTTATGGTGCTTGTCTGGTATGTGCAAGGACCCAGGTTCAAACCCCAGCACTACATACACAACAAAGTGTCAGAGCAATAAAAGTCTCATGAGAAACTAAATAAAAATGACTCTCTCTCTCTCTCTCTCACTGTCCCTCTCTTTTAAAAAAAAAATTGAGGAGTGTTATAGCAGAGTCATATGTTGGTTCCATGTCTGGTCTTTTGAGGAAACTCCATATTGATTTCCATAGTGGTAATTTATATTCCCATGAACAGTGTAAAAGTGTACCCCCTTCTCCATGTCCTCTCCAGCATTTATTACTACTTGCATTCTTGATGACTGTCATTCTGACTGCTGTGAGATGAAATTTGATTAACCTTTCCCTAATTGGTAATGATGCTGAATATTTTTTCATATATTTGTTGGCCATTTGTCATTCTTTTGAGCACCTGCTGGCCCCTGGTCATTGGTGATCTGAGCACTTCCCACACACTTGCTGGCCTCTGGTCACCTGGGCATTTGTCCATTATTTCATTGGGTTACTTTATTTTTTGGTGGTAAGTTTTTTGAGTTCTTTATATATTCTAGATATGAATCCTGTCAGAAGAGTAGCTGGCAAAGATTTTCTCCCATTCTGTAGGTTCTCTCTTCACATTCCTATTGTTTCCTTTGATGTGCAGAAGCTTTTTGATTCGATGTGTCCCATTTATTAACTATTGGCATTATTTCCTGAGCTTTAGGGGTCCTGTTGAGGCTGATGTCTGTGCCTATATGCTGGAGTGTTGAGCCTACATTTTCTTCTGGGAATTTCATAGCATCTGGTCTAATTCCTAGGTCTTTGATCCATTTTCAGTTGACTTTTGTGCAGAGTGAGAGGGAAGGGTCTAGTTTCATTCTTCTGCTTATGGATAACCAGTTTTCCCATCACCATTTGCTAAGAAGGCTATCTTTTCTCCATGGATGTCTTTGGCACCTGTGTTAAGGGTCAGATGACTGTACATGTGTGGGTTTATCTCTGTGTCTTCTGTTCTGAAACATTGGTCTGTATGTCTGTTTTTACGCCAGTACCATGCAGTTTTTGTTATTATAGAAGTGTAATATAATTTGAACTCAGATATTGTGATGCCTCCAGCATTAGTTTATTGGTTGATAATTGTTTTTTCTATTCTGGGTCTTTAATTCTTCCAAATGAATTTTACAGCTGTTTTCTGTAGTTCTGTGAAGAATGTTATTGGTATTTTGATGGGGATTGCATTGAAATTGTATAGTGCTTTTGGTAGTATGGCCTTTTTAACAATATTAATTCTGCCTATCCATGGACATGGGAGGTCTTTTCATGTTCCCAGGTCTTCAATTTCTTTCTTCAGAAATATATAGTTTTAATTGTGGAGATCTTTCACTTCCTTGGTTAGATTTATTCTTAGGTTGTTATTGGGGTTGTTGTTTTTCTGTTTTTTTTATTTGTTTGTTTTTGGGTTTTTTTTTTTTTTGAGGTATTGTGAAAGCAATTGTTTTCCTGATTTCTTTCTCAGCTTCTCATCAGATTTATTGTTGGCATATAGGAAAGCTTTTGATTTTTTGTGTTGATTTTGAAAATGCTACATTGCCAAATTTGTTTATCAGCTCTAGCAGTCTTTTGGTGGAGTTTTTTGGATCTTCTAGAGTAGGATCATCATCTTTAAATGGTGATAATTTGACTTCTTCCTTTCCTATTTTTGTCCTTTTTATTTTCTTATCTTGCCTAATTGCTCTGGCTAGAATTTCTATCACTGTATTAAATAGGCATGGTGAGAGTAGACATGCTTGCCTTGTTTGGATTTTAAAGGAAGAACTTTCAATTTTTTTCCCCATTTACTAAGGCGTTCGCTTTGGGATTTCCATGCACAGCATTTATGATTTTGAGGTGGGCTCCCTTGCTCCCTAGTTTCTTCAGTGTTTTTGTCATGAATGGGAGCTGAATTTTGTCAAACATCTTCTCTGTTTCTATTGAAATGACTGATTGATTTTTTTTCTTTAATACTATTTATGTGAAGAATTACATATATTGATTTGCATATATTAAGCCATCCTTGCATCTCTGGAATAAAACCAACTTGGTAATGATGTTCCATCTTCTTAATATGTTGTTGAACATGATCTGCTAATATTTTATTAAGCATTTTTGCATCTGAGTTTATCAGGGATGTTGGTCTGTTGTTTTCTTACCTTAATTTGTCTTTATTTTGTCTTGCCTTGAGTGTGATACTGACTTAATAGAATGAATTTAGAAGTGTTTCATCCCTTTCTATTTTGTGGAATAATTTGAGGAGCATGAGGATTAGTACTTTAAAGGTCTGGTAGAATTTGGCTGAGAATTCATCTGGTCCTGGGCTTTTCTTTGTTGGAAGGCTTTTTTTACTCTAAGTCATTCTTAGTTATTGGTCTGTTTAGGTTTTCTATGTCCTCTTGATTCAGGTTTGGTGATTGTATTTGTCTAAAAATGTATCCATTCATTCTAGGCTTTCCAATTTATTGGAGTATAAAATTTTAAAATAGTCCCTAATGATCCACTGGATTTCTGTGATGTCTATGGTGATTTCTCCTTTTTCATCTCTACTTTTGTTAATTTGAGTTTTCTCTTTTTCTTTTGGTTAGTTTGGGTAAGAGCTTATCAATCTTGTTTAATCAAAGAGCCAACTCTTTGTTTCATTGATCCTTAGTATTTTTTTATTATTCTCATGTTCATTGATTTCTGCTCTGATCTTAAGTGTTTCCTTCCTACTATTGTTTTCAGAATTGGTTTGCTCTCCTTTTTTAATGGCCTTGAGATGCATCGTTAGGTTGGTCATCTGGAATCTCTCTGACTTTCTTATTTAGGCATTCATAGCTATAAAGTTTCCTCATAGAACTGCCTTCATAATGTCCCAGAGGTTTTGGTATGTTGTATCACTGTTCTCATTTGAGTCAGAATTTTTTAATTTTCCCTTTATTTCTTCTATCACCTATTCATCACTCAAAAATGTATTGTTCAATCTCTATGTTTTATATAGTTTCTGAAGGATTTTGTCATGTTGATGGAAAATTTCATTCAATTATGATGTGATAAGATGCAAGAAATCAAATCACTTTTTTATAGTATTGCTAAGAGTTGCTTTGAGTCCTAAAATATGGTCCATAAAGAAGAAAGTTCATTCAGCTGTTGTTGGATGGAATACTCTATAGATGTCTGTTAAGTCCATTTGATTTATAACATTTTTCAGGTCCAAATGATCATTACCAAGTTTATGTCTGGATGACCTTTCTAGTGATGAGAGAGGTGTATTGAAATCATTCAGTATTATTGTACTGGGATCTGAGGCTTCAATTTTAGTAGTGTTTTTTTATGTAACTGGTTGCACCCATATTTGGGGCATAAATATTTATTATTGTTAGATCTTCTTGTTGGATTATTCCCTTTACCATTATGAAGTGATCTTCTTTGTCTCCTCTGATTAATTTTTAGATTGAAGTCTTTCTCAGAAATGAGAATAGGTTCTCCTATTTGTTTTCAGGTTCTATTTACATATTGTATCAAATCCCATCCTTTCACTCTTAGTCTGTGGCTGTCTTTGCCTATAAGGTGCATCTCTTGCAAAGAAAATGTAGCTGGGAGTTGTTTTTAATCCATTCTGCCAAACTATGTCTTTTAATTGGAGAGTTCAGACCGTATACATTTAATGCTATTTAGAGAGATTTTTATTAATTCCTGTCCTTTTATTTATTTATAGTGTTTAATGTGGTCCTGTTTTTCATTTGCTTAGTTACTCTTAAATGAGATTTCTTCATTTGTGAGCTCTGGTGTTTGTTTTTTTTTATTTCTTCTGAGTGGAGTATGTCATTAAGTTCTGTAGTGCTAGTTTAGTTGTCCTGAATTCTTTTAATTTCTGCATATCTTGGAAGGGTTTTATTCTTCGAATCTGAAGGATAGTTTTGCTGGATATAGCAGTCTTGGTTGACACTTATTTTCTTTCAGGACTTGGAGCACATCAGTCCAAGTTCTTCTGGCTCTGAGAGTTTGTGCTGAGACTTTGGGAGTGATTCTATCTGGCTTGACTCTAAATGTGACCTGATGTTTTTCTCTTGAGGTTTAACTATTTCTAACCTTGTTCTGTATTAGGCATTTTGTGTATAATGTGTGGCCAAGTTTATTTTTTGGTCTTGTCCATTTGAGATTCTGAAGGCCTCCTGTATCTGGATGTCCATCTCATCCTCAAGGTTTTGAAATTTTATTATTTCCCTGAAGAGGTTATCCATTACCTTTGCTGGCATTTCACAACCCTCTTCAATTCCATTGATCCTTAAATTTAGTCTCTTCATGTTGTCCTAGATTTCTTGTATATTCTGATCATGGTTGCTTATTTTCTTTTCTTTAATACTCTGAATGTTCAAGGCCTCTTTGTCTTTCAGTTCAGAGAATTGTCTTCAGCATGGTCTACTCTATTAGACTTTTAACTGCACATTTTATTTGATTTATTGTGTCTTTCATTTCCAAGGTTTCTGTTTGGTTCTTTTTCAATATTTATGTCTCTCTATTGAATTTTTCATTCACACCTTATATTGACTTCCTTAATTCATTCAGTTGTTTTTCTATGATCATGTGGAATTCATTAATCATTTTATTATGATTCATTTGAATTACTTATCTAATATTTCATCCATTTCAATGTCCTTGGAGTTTGTTGATGGCAAATTATGAACTTTAGGAGGTATAGTATTCCCTTGTTTTTTCTTATTTCTTGTATTCCTGTGTTGGATTTTATGCATTTGTTGGGAGGTATTTCTTTTCTCCTCTTATGTGTGAGCCTTTTTAGGGCAGTTTTAACTTGCCAAAGTGTCCTAGAGTGATCTAGATTGAAATGCCCACCCCCCATAGGTGTAGTATCTGCTGACTTTGTGTTAATTCTGTTTTTGTTGAAGCAATGAATGTCCACAGGTGGGACCTGGGGACCCACCTCTATCTGTTTCTACCTGAGGTCTGGTCATTAATTTAGGAGTTTGTCTCTTGTATTCTTTGTATTAAAGTGTAGCTGAAGATTGACTGTCATTTGTGTATGGAGCAAGTTGCATTGTCTTTTGGTTGAGTTTAGTTCAGCAGCAGAGTCTGTCTCTACCCTGTGAACTTGTAGTGTCCTCAGAGGATCCCAGTACCTCAAAGAATATGGCAAATCAAATAACAGCAAAAACCAATACAAATAATATGTAACATTAAAATACATACCTAGTTCCCACTATGACATCTACAACATCAATTACCATAAAAATGGAATGGTGGGGTCTGCAATTGTCAACAGCAAAAACAATAACCATGAACTAGATCTGGCTTTAAAGCAAACAGCAGGTGTTAACTATGTTATCCACGGTAGTAACAATCACATCAGCAGAAGGATAAGCAGGAGGAGGAGGAAGAGGAGGAAGAGCAGGAGGAGGAGGAGGAGAAGGGGAGGAGCAGGAGGAAGAAGAGGAGGAGGAGGAGAAAGAGGAGCAGGAGGAGGAACAGGAGAAGGAACAGAAGGATGAGGAGGAAGAGGAGCAGAAGGAAGAAGAGAAGCAAGAGAATAAGGAGGAGGAGGATCCAGAGGTGGAGGAGCAGGAGAAGGAGGAGGATCAGGAAGAGTAGGAGGAGGAGGAGAAGGGGGAGGAAAAGGAGAAGGAAATGGAAGAGCAGGAGAAGCAGGAGAAAGAGATGGAAGAGAAGGAGAAGCAGGAGAAGGAGAAGGAGCAAGAAGAGGAGGAGGAGGAAGAGGAGCAGTAGGTGGATGTGGGGGAGCAGGAGAAGGAAGAGCAGAGGGAAGAGGGAGGAAGGTCACTTACTGATTACGTAATTTCAGTTCATGATGTGCTCATTTTACATCTGTATAATTTCTCTATAGCAGTAGAAAAGGTAGAAAACTGACTCAAAAGTATTTTTTTATTTTTTTCCTGATAGAAATAGCTTTTCTCAATCAAGCTGTATTGCAGAACTGAACAAACTACATATTATATATTCAAATTACACAGAGCAATAAATAATTCTCAAAGGAAATAAGCAATGATTTCCAAAAATTCAATTGACATCCCAAATTAGATCTACAAAAAAGGATCAACCAATTAACTTGGCCAACAACTCTTTCTATTTTCTATTCTCCCTTGTATTCTAAAATTTTGTTTACGTAATTATTTCAGAACCATAGGGGAAGTAAACTCATTTCTATCTTTTAGGGAATAATTGTCTTGTTCAAAGGGCAGAGAGTCTGCCCATAAATATGGAAAGTAAGAGAAAGAAGAATTTCCAATCATTCTTGTACTGAGAGAAAAGTCCGTCAGGTTGCAAAGGAAAGAGAAGGTCAGGGAGGTGAAACGTATCCTGGGTAGATGTCAGAGACAAGGGAAATAGCGTGGGCGTGTTATCCCCCTCCTAAAGCAATCAGCCAGAGAGCCCAGAGCATTCGCATGTGGAAATTCAGGAGTGTTCTTCCTTCCACTGGAGGGAAAGGGTCAGCACTGTGCTCCTGCCTGCAGATCTTCAAAGTCAAACTCTTACATTCCGCCTAAAGAAATGATCACTTAGGGAAAGACGTGAGGATCGCCATGCTCATAGCAGACCTATTCATAATCCCAACAGCTGGGAGGCACTGACCAGGGGTGACAGAGGAGGCCCTGCCACACCCCACCTTCAGATGCTAACTGACTGCCCCTGGCTGCAAGATGCTGCTTGTTTGTCCTTGTTTGGGGACTTTGGGGTAGAAATGCAGTGCTCTCCAAGCACTCCCCAGATGGCTTTATCTGCCAGCACTCCTTCCAAGGGGGGCTGGAGGCCTCCTTACTCTTCTAGGCCCTGTCTCCCTGGGCCCTGGGCAGCGTGTGTAGCCCAGGAGAAGCTGCTGCCCTGCTGACCCCGCCTGCCTCACTCCTATCTGAGTTCTAGGCACCTGGAGGAAGCTCCAGGCTTTGTCTGCATTTCCTCTGGGTGAACCTCTACCACTTCTTCCTTACTGAATTGCTCACTTCTTACATCAAATAGCCTCTCTCCCACACAATCTGGAAGCTCTGAACTACGCTGTCAGGACGCACGATGGGTCACATGCCTTCTCCTGGCCTTGCAGACAAGGCACCCGACTCTAAGAGGTGACAGTGTCTACTGCCTTTACTTCTGCTGCTGGGGACAGGGTAGGTGTCCTCCAGCACACACCACAACTCCTCCTCTTGAAGCACCAGCACACAGACAGGAAGAGTCTCTGTGAAGCCGCAGGGATGAAGTGCAGGGGTGTGGCCAAGCCACAAGGATGGAGCCTCCCCCACCTTGGTGCAGGGCGCCTGCAAGGCCTTGCGAGGCCCTGCGAGGCTCCACCAGGGTCTCCCTGCACTACATGCGGGATCCTTTTACATGGCCCTTTCACAGACCTTAATTTCAAAATCATTTCAGTGAAAAATAGAATCTCAGAAAGTAGAAGCATCAGCCCTAGGATTTCATCCGACCACTCAACCAAGTTAAGCTTAAAAAACATTCCATCGCAAGCGACAGCACCGATTTCCCTGCCCCGGGCCTGGGTGTCACATAAGCACTGTAGAGATCATGATGCCCACATCAGGAGCCTCGAGGGCTGCCCTGAAATGCCCGAGGTGCTGGACCAGGGTGTCCACCTCACCTGGCATTAGGTGGACCTGCACCCCACAGAAAGAGCCTCCCTACCGCCTCCCAGTCCCAGCAGGTGCGCCAGCTTCATGCTCATCATGAGGAACTAGACATCACCACAACCAAGGCTTGGCGGAGTTGCTGCATCTGGGTTGGCCCCATGTCCAGCTTCTGTTTAGAAACCTCCGTGTGACCAGCCAGCTCAATCCCTCATCAACCCTGTGCCTATCAGTCTCACTTTGTTTATTACCACATTTTGTCGATTTTAACAAATGATTTCCACACACAGAAACTGTTGTCCAAGACTTGCAAAGTTAGCAGGAGAGAGCTTGCGGCTCCCAGGCTGGGCACTGCCCACGGCCAGTTTGCAGAACCTGGGTTTGAAGTCACAGGTGCAACGCCATTCCCAGGATCTGTTTGCTTCCTGGAGACAATGCTGTTTTCCCTTTTCCAGGACACACAGGGACCTCAGATATGTGCTGGGGCATTTCAAACTGCTCTCGGTGCACACTTGAGTATGCTGGTAACAGTCAGCCTGGCATCAACGGCCTTGTGTCCTTGAAAACAGGTGTATGTTTTCATGCCCTTTAAACCAAAGACAAAAAATGCTGTTGACCTTGGTGTCTGCTAATAAGTTGCAATCTTTTGGACCTTTGTGCTACCAGAATGTTCACCTTAGGTCCACTTCGCTGTTTTGGCATTCCCTGCCCCTGTTCTTATGATCTGACCAGGTTCTCCTTGTGCGTTGAGCTGCATATCTATAAGCAGATTTTCCCGGTTCCAACCACAGATTACATCTTCAGTTCTCCTAATAAGCTTGCTTTAATCAATAAGTTGTTGGTGCTGTCTTGATAGAGATGTATGCAGCAGCTCTCATGCAGAACATTCCGGGTTTCACAGGAACAATAGCTCACTATCAGTGCCTTCCCAGACCAGCAGGGCACTGGGGGCCAGGCTAAGTGGCACCTTGCCCTTGGGCAGGGAGGGAAGCTATATGTGCTCACCTCCAGTGCTGGCTGTGTTCCCACCCTCCTGGGCTCCTCCCAGCCTGCTGGGACCAAGTGGGGAACTTGTGTTTTCTCAGCTGCTAGAAGGATGGCAGAAAGCTGCTGGAGCCCCTGACACTGCAGGGTCCTGCTGCTTCTCCAGTTTAGGGTACTTGCACTTTCTTTGCACCTCCTCCATCCCCAAACCCTTGACTGTTTTCCAAGAAGTGCATTCATGCTTTATTACTGTTAAAGGACACAGTGACCACTCAGGAGGCTGAGGCAGAAGGATGGAAAGTCCGAGGTCAGCCTCTGCAACTTAGCAAAGCCATGTGGATATAGCTCAGTGGTAGGGCACTTTTCCTACCATGCGCGAAGCCCCAGGTTCCTTCCTCGGTACTGGGGAGGGGGAATATGTTTTCTGTCATATGTGGAAGTTAGAGGGAAAAAATGAAAAAGATCCTAGGAATCTCAAGCTCATAAAAACAGAAGGGAGACAGAGTGGAGGAAAAGGCTCTGGGAGCAAGGAGAAGTGGTTAATGGAGGTGCTGGGGAGTGAGATTGATTGAATTATGTCATAAGCACGCTCAAACGTGCCACCATTCCGTATAATCAATATGTGCCAATAATTCTTTTTAGAACAGAGTGGGGATGGTCTAATTGCTACTTGATCAGGATTACCAGGTAAACTTAGAGTCAGCTTTAGAAATACTGCTCAAGACGATTTTCATTTATGAATTATTCATGTGGTATTTTTGCAGTCTATGCAAAGGCCATACATTCCTTCCAGTCCTTGGAGCTTCCGCTAGTAAATCATGTGTTGCAACAAAGCAATACCCTTTTTCTCAAATGATGACATTTCCTCAATTTCATATACAGCAATTCACAATGAGCTTTTTCTCTTTTAATGTCCTTCTTGGTGCGTTGTTTTTATGCATGGATCAGGGAAGTACCATTGCTCCTGTAAAAACTGCCCATCTACACCAGCAAATGCATGTTTCTAGGCAGTGTTGGGAAGCCTCACATTAATTTGGTGAGATGACTTGGAAACAAACACAGAAATAAAGGAGACACAGTAGTCAAGACAGCTAAGAAGGGAAACAAGGCCAGGGGATTGGCCAGACTGGTGATATCCCAAGTTAAAACTGAATATGAAGCCACCATCATTGCAGCAGGGTGATTTCAACACAAGCACAGATAAGCACAGTATCTGAACAGAGGTTGAGAGGGCCTGTGTTGCAGGTGGGCATAGCATTTGACAAAGCCTGCGTGGAAGGACAGACACTTCAATAAATGGAATTGAGACTACTTGGTTTCTGTAAAAAAAAAAAAAAAAAAGGGAAACTTTCAACATACACCCAAAATGAATTATAGACAATGAAACGCCAAAACGTGAAAAGCCTTTAAATCACTTATTAAGAAAGGTAATCAAAATGTACCATTAGGAAAAAAAAAGAGCATGCAAGGAACAGATCAGTATCCAGAATACAGAAAGAGCTTCCAAAAATGAGTGTCAATCGCAAGATGCGCAGAAAATGATGGGAGAGGAGAGAGGGAAAGGGGAAGGAAGGGAGGGAGGATCCAGCAGGGGAGGGGGAGGAGGAAAGCTGAATGGCCACTCAGCTCTAAAAATACCACTAGTCAGAGAAACGCGAGTCAGACCCACAGTGACACAGCGGCTCATGCCGTTAGGCTGGTGACAGCTTACAACTCCTCCGACACGAGGTGTTGGTGAAGACGTGGCATCTCCGCATTGCTACAGGTGGTGTACGTTGCCGCTGCCACTCCCAAGACAGTGTGGCAATGATAAGCAGACTTTCAACGCTCACCTCCCACAGTCCAGCAGTTCAGCCACCCAGAGTCTTAGGACAGTGAGAGCAGCTACACTCGTCCACCCTGGGCTTGAAGTAGAACGTGGAAATGGTGGTGTAGTCTTACTGGAGATACAACCCGTTCCGTGGTTGACGTGTTTGCATGCATCAAGTTGGAGGGCACTCTGAGGACACGTGATTGGACAAGAAAGTTTCAGATCACACAGTGAGGTAGTTTGTTTAAACTTCAAGGGGCCCCAATTCTATAATCTGCCTACTCTTTCTTGGGTACTTGCCTCTCCCTGCTCCTGAAAGCCGTGCCTCTAGGCTGGGGTGCTTCTCCCAGAGAGACGTCTGAGCGCGCACAGCTCCTGCCCTGTGCTGTGTTTGTTGTGCTATTCCTGATGCCTCTGATGTTTACGATTTGTCTTAAAAACCACGACGAGCTCGACTCATCTATTCTTCTATTTGAAGCACAGATTGCTTGACCATAGCTCTTGTATTTCAACGTGGAAGGATTTTCACGTTTGACTCCTTTTACCTCCCAAGGCACATGTCACTGAGGACCAAGTTGGGACTTAGTGTCTTTCTGGGCCACTAGCCTAATGGTAGCATGGGGTGGGAGCCAGGGCTTGGTCCTGGCTTCACCAGCTCTTGGGAGGTGAGAGGGCAGCTCCAGGTTGCTCCACGGCCCTCTCCTGGAGGAGCAGACAGCTGGGCCACTTAAGAGGCTGCAGTCATTACCCTGGCAGTGCTCCAAAGCCTGCTGGTAGCATGGCCAACACACATTCCTTTGGGTGCACATCATCATGTCTGCTGGCAAGAGCATCCCATGAAAGCAGTGAGCCATCTTGACAGTTGCTGAGCCAGGAGGAGTTCCTCAGGATCAGAGGTGCTGCATGCAGTGCGTGTGCACTGGAGTGAACCCTGAGCTACCTGTGGTCCCACTGAGGCTGCCTCACTACCATCTCCTTGCTTTAGGGGACACATCTCTCCTGGACCAGTTCTGGGGCTTACGGAGCACAAACTCCTGAGAGCTTTTGGTGGCAGGAGTGAGCCCTGCTGGGTTCCACCCTCTTAGGCCTTGGGCTCCTGGGATACAGTACGTCAGTTGGCTGCCCAATTCATCCGCTTGCCAAATGCTTACGAAGGCTTCCTCTGTGCCGGGCACTCTAGCACAGGACAGGCAGCAGCAGACAGTTGTACCTCCCAAGGCTTGAGTGTCACAGAGCAACCCAAGATGAAGGGACCAAGGAGAAGCGTGTGTAGTGAAGTGCCAGGTGACCCGGGAGCACAGAGCAGAGAAGAAGAGTCAGGGAAGCCTGGGCAGGGGGCCAGATCAGCAGTGCCTTCTCCAGGGGCACCCTGGCCCTTCCCACACTTCCCTATTTCAGAACCTGAAACCTCCACGCCTTCTCTGATTCCCTGGATCCTGCCAGGGCTGTCCTTTTCTCCAAGGGATGCACTCCCAGACGCCTCCTCTCCCCATTGCCTCCATCTGGACGCAGAGCACTCATGGTCTACAGGACTTACTCCTGCAGTCCCCAGCAGACGCCCCCCACAGCCACCTAGTGGGACAGCGTCATTCTCCAGGCCTTCAGCTGCTGACTGGGCTCCTGCTCCAGCCTTTGCTCCTCCCGCAACTTCCCCAGCGTCTTATCCCTCAGACTCTGTTGTCCTCAGACTCTGCATCGGAAGCTGCCTCCATCCTGACCCCTTGCCTCTCTGCCACCAGGTGAATTCCTGGCCAGTGGGCTGGATGGTGAGTGGAGGCCTGAGCTCCAGGCTCCCAGCACAGGAGGCCCTCCCCATGCCTTGAGGAACTGCACAGTGGCAGGCCAGCCTGCAGCACACCCGGTGAAGGCCGAGCTCTGCCCCTCACTACCGTCTCCTGGCTTTAGTGGACACATCCATCCTGGGTGCAGAGTGCTGTACACCAAAAGTGAGAACACTGCAAAAAGTGAAAACGGAACCATGGGCTCACACCTCTGGCACAGCCCCAGCCCCTGGCATGGCAGAAAGCACCCTCCACATCTGGCCTAGGCTTCCCTCTCTCAGCACCGCTAGCCTGCTGCTGACTGCTGGTCCCATCCTGTCTCCAGGTGCCCTGCTCTGTCAGCCACAACAGGAAGGCCCTAGCTCTGGCCCTCACCTTCACTCACTCAAACCCACTGGCGCCCAAGGAGGGCTGCACAGGATGCTCCACTGGGAGCAATCAGGTCAGGAAACTCCCTTCCCACCCCTGTAGCTGACACAGCCTCTCAAGCGGATGCATGCTGGTGCCTCCCATCAGAAGGGAGGCCTTCTGCAGGTAGGAGGCCACCCCAAACAGGGGTGCTGGGTGCCCCTTCCTATGGTGCTAACGCTGAGGCCAAGCTGAGTAAGTAGCTTTGTTAATTACAGGACTAAGGAAGGGAGAATTTCATCATATGAAAAGGAGGAATGATCACAAGGCCTTTTTATCACATGAAAGTTTGGGGAAAATAATTTAATGCTGAGTTGGCATTTTTATCTTTCAAAAAGACAAGTACTCTAAAATCTCAGTCTCCTACTATTAGGAAAATGACTCTGAGACACCAGTACCTGGCAGTGTTAAAAATCCAAAATAAATATGTGCCTTCAAAAAAGTTGTATTTGGGTCATAGACAAAAAACTGTTCAAAAATGCATTTTGCTTCAGAGAGGGTACTTTGGTAAGGCAACTATAGAAATGGTACAGATGTTATTAATGATATGATGTTTGTCACACCTATTAAAATACCATGCCTGTACCCCTAAAACCTGAGAGCTAAACTTTTCCAACTTGCTTAATTTTTTTTCAAATAATTTCAATGTTTTTTTGACCCGTTTGTGTGTATCTATTTTACACACATGTATACATGTCTGGATGTATGATCTCTATGGATAATAGATATATTTTGTCTGTTCACATCTACATGTGCATACATGCCTATGCATGTAGATATGTTTATCTGTGTGTATATGGATATATAATAGAGAATTCAATTTATCCCTCCCTGTATTCATAGTACAACCCAAAACATTCTTTACCGTTTCCAAAGACAGCTGATTGGCATTCGTGAAGGTACCTATTTATAGAAGGCGGCTAATTCTTTAAAACAAACCAAACATTAGCTGAGCAGGTAGAAGGAATAGGCACTGACTTGGTGCAGCTTGCAATATCCTTTTCCATGTGGAGCACTGGACGGGGCTGGTAATGACCAACAGGCGAATGAGCCCAGAGGCCATCATTAAGGAAGTGGAAGTTATGGGTTATCAGAAGTGAGTTGTTCAACCGCAGAAATGAGAAACTAGAGCTGCACTGATAATATGGATGATTTTCAAAACATTTTTGAGCAGAAAATGAAAAGCAAGCTATAGAAAGATTTAAAAGGTTGGGGCATTTATGTGTCGTTTAGGAACACGTAGGCCTTGCGTTCACTGTTCTAGAGTCATCGGTGTGCAGCAGGACACAGAGTGGCGCTGCTGGAGCAGGGAAGGGGGGCACCGAGAGCTGCAGTGGCACTCTCCTCTCAGGTCCTCTGCTCTGGGCGGAGGTGCAGTTTTATGTGCACCTGGGAATATTTCATAATAAACGTCCCCGCAGTTGTAGATGGCTTTCTTTTGTAATCCTTGGAGGAAACCAGAGCAGTGGCTGACCTGTAGAAGTGTATCCCTGGTGAACACGTTCTCAGATGCTACATCAGAAGGCGGTGTGAGGGCTGTGGGTTTCTGGATGTGCCGTCCCATCCCCATCACCGCTGAGAGAACTCAGTGTTGACTGTAAAGTGCTGGGTGGCTGAATGACCCCCAGAGACGGAACCTTGGAACCGAAAGCAAGTGGAAACCACAGGGCGGGGGTGGGAGCAGGCCCGTGTTTTCTTCTCAGATTCCAATCACCTTTCCACGTCCCTCCAACAATTCCTAGCAATTCAGTGTCTTCCGTATACACAGGAAAACCAGACAAAAGTGTAATGGTGGAGATAAAGCAATCTATTCCCGTTAATTCACGCCAAGGTTGATTTCAGATTAGATTTATTCCTAAAGACCCATGTAAAAAGTCATAGACAATCTACAGGTCTACGTTGAGATAATGAAAATGTCTATTTGTTTGAGTTAGGGAAATATTTCTTTTTAATTTATTTGGTAGCTGACTTTCATTTAAGAACCCTAACTCTATAGTTCTAACAGTGTGTGTCTTTGGACCCAAGAAGGCAATATGTAATAGAATATCATCATCGCAGCAGGAGCAGCCCAAGAGCAAAGGCTTGCCAGTGAGCCTCCAGCCTAAAGGTGATGTGAAATGGTGGAGACAGGAGGGTCCAAAGACCACTGCAGGAGCCGTTAGTGTTCCCAAGAGAAGCCACACGGCAGCTCTGGGTGGGATTCAGAGCAAAGGGTCTGTGAGCAAAGGTCCAAACAAGCCCACAGTCAGGTGAGTCATCATGACTGACAGATCTACTTACACATTTGTAAAGTGACTACAGTAAGCTTTCTTGGAGAATCAAGTACAATAAAAGTGACGTTGTTATTATATACTAGTACATGATTTTTAAAATGCCAATTTACCCTAAAAGACTACAGCATACAAAACTCAGAAGATGCCCACAGGAACTCATTTTCACTTTCCAAATTACTTTAGTCATCTCCAAATTATTGAGGCTAAAGATCACAGAAGACTCACTTCCGAAAGATGAAATAATAGAAAGTTTTTTAAAAAATATTTTCTTGGAAATAAAGCAGAGTGCTTTCACTAATGCGCCTTGGACAGTGAACGTGTGAAGGCCTTTAGCGCCCAGCATTATATGACTGGAGCTTATTGAAACAGAAGTACATGGTCACTTTTTCTAAAAGTGGTCTGGGCATGGGGTGAGGGGTGATGGACATTTAGAAAGGGGGAGCAGGCCTTTTCCGACATGGAAAAAGACAATCATCTGATGAATTTGGAGGCCGCCATGCACAGCTGCACAGCCAGGGAGCAGCGTGGCTCCAGGTGGCGTGATGCGCAGAGACCACAGGGAACCACAGAGCCGTTTGTGCGTGCTGGGCACCGGATGCTGCACTCCTGCCGTGCGCACTTGTGAGCAGCACCAGCTCCCTTGCAGAAAGACTCAGTGGAGAAGGCAGACGCATGAACAGGAAGTAAAAGGGAAGGGGGGTGCGGAGGCTGAGGTGGGAGCAGAGGAGACGGCATATCAGCCTGGAGACGGCTCAGTGAGGGTGGTAGAGAGATCATTCTGAGTTCAACCTGAGTTCAGGGGGAGAAGGCAGGATGGATGCTGCCCAGGCAGGTGGTTAGAGGAGGTGGGAGTAGAGGAGATGCAGTCGTGTGCCCTGGGGCTGCCAGCAGTGGGTGGCACAGGGCCCCATGGGTGGAGCTTGGGCAGTGAGCACAAGGCCAGACCTGACTCATGAGGTGTCACCTGGCCAGGTGCACCTGCTGGCTCTGGGTGACCCCGGAACTGGGCTCCTCTTCTGGTGGGGAGACACACATTCTCCTGACCGCTCTCTGTTCTCTGACAAAGGAGAGCTGTCAGCGAGCTCCGTCGCAGCGTGATTTATCACCTGTGACTGTCTCCTAAGAATGGATTTAGAGAGGAGTAGCTGCTGAGCTGAAGGTAGCATGTGGAAGGAAGATCTTCTGAGCATACTGCTGATCTGCTCTCTGCAACGTCAACTTTGCCTCCCCTGCCCTGGCAGGGAAGTGCCTGGGTCCTGTCGCTGGGCTGGGTCTGCAGAGGGACCACTGTCTTCCCTGGATGTGCAGAGGGGATGTGCCTGATGACTCTGTGTGTGCCCATGTGGAACGGGGACAGAGGCAGTACGATCCCTCTCAGGGTACACACACACAGGGTAGTGTGAGCCTCTATCTGTCCCTGCCAGCTGGTGCAGTGGAGGGAGCAGAGAGTGGGCTGCTGTTAACATTTGCTGGAGGTCCTGACTCATCCAGGGAACGTTTGGAGCACTGGCAGCAGAGCGAGCTCCAAAGGGAAACCCGGGGTGAGGCTGCTCAGGACACACCCTGGGGAGCCTGAATGGGCAGAGGGCAGGGGGAGGCTGAGGAGCCAGGCCAGCAGGCGCCCCTCAGCTCCTGAGGGCCACTGGTAGAGCAGTACACAGCCCTGAAGAGCTAAGCAAGGTGTAGAAGTCCTGGAGCAAACCATTCGGAGGCTACAACACATTAGTGTTCGCTCCTCACACATGGCAGTCATTTTAAAGTCAGGTTTAACAGAGAGTCAGGATTTTCGGCTTCTGGAGAAATCCTGGCTCATCTGGAAACATTGTGCACACAGGTCCAGTCATCCAGGGCCGAGAAGCGCTGCTCTCTGGATGGGGTACCTCCTGGCCCCCTGTTGCCCCTGCTACTGCTCCTGAGGAGTTTCCTGCTGCCACAGTCAGCATCAGCGCTAGTGCTGGGGAGGCTGGGATGCCCTGAGCAGTGCTTCTCCCAGGAATAGGGAGAAAGCTTGCAGAATTCACAGATAGCTCAGCTCCAGACAAACTGAAGGTCAGACCACACTTGAAAAGGTGGCTACGGGGTGGCGGGGCAGCGGGCTCGCGCTCCGAGCCGGGAATCCTGCCGCCTTCTGCATTGTGGGAATTTCAAACAAACCCATGAGCGGTTTGTGTGTGAGCTAGCACAGCTTCTGGAGACATGCAGGAACACGCTTCGTACAATTGCGTTCACACTTACTTCCAACTGCACTCAACCTCAAACGGCAAAACCACAGTCAGCTAAAATTTCAAACATCCCACTCGCCATCAGAGGACAGGATCGTGCCTGTGGCATCCAGTTCAGAAGTGTGGTTGCACAAAGCTGTGCAGTGTCGGAACCTGCGGCAGGTAGGCATGTGGGGCCAGGCAGGGATTACAGCCTGTGAAGCAGGTATTCTGCTGTCCTGTCAATTGCAAAATGACACAGTCCTGCAGAAAGGAGAGGCAAGGCCCTGGGGAAGTGTGACCAGAGGCTGGGCACGCAGCTCTGTGAAGGAAGGGGCAATGAATCTTAAACATGCTGGGAGGGCTTAAGGTACGGTTTCCAAGCAGTTCTTCTAAAGCACCAGGCATGGGGCTCAGGATGTTCTATATATAGTGATTTATATTGCAAGCAAGAAAGAGAATGTGCTCGAGCTTTGTTTTATTTAAATAAGTTTGAGGATAAAATAAATGTTTCCTTCACCAAGCCACCCACTGCCCTGGGAAGAGGCGTGCGCCTCGATGCCCTCTACCCGCCAGTGGTGTGAAGCAAGCCCCATGCACTGCATCTCAACTATAAACACGGGCTCTGTCTACAAATCATAAAGCCTCTCTTTTTTTTTTTAATACTAGGATCAACTTCCACACCTTGCGTGTGCTAGGCCAGAGCTCCACCACTGGGCTCACCCCCAGCCCCTTTCACTTTTTATTTTGAGACAGGGTTTCACTAAGTTCTCCAGGAGCCTTGAGTGTGAGTCCCCTGCCTCAGCCTCCCGAGTCACTGGAATTACAGCCATGCACCTCCATACCCAGCCTCCTTCTTTCTTAGATATATCCGCACTACCATCATCACACCAGAAAAAATCCTCATAATTACCAAATGTCTTATTATTAGAGTTTAGATTAACAATTGTCTCAGGTAGGTTATAATTTTTTTCAGTTTAATGTTTTTAAATCAGGTTTCAAAGAAAGTACTCACATTGTTGGTTCCTTTTTCTTTAGTGTTACTTTGGTAGGTTTCTCCTCCATCTCTTTCATTTTTTTGAAATTTGTTTCTTAAAGCAGACTGGATTTCTAAATTCAAAAGTCTATAGAAAACAGAATTCAGAGTTGGTTAATATCTTTCAATTAAGTTTGTATCTGATGAAAATGGGGGCAAGGGATCAATATGTGATAATATATGTGTGTTAGCAAGTATGTATGTGCCTGTGTGTGACAGAGCATCATTTGTTAGGAATATTTATCAACAATGTGACCTCTCATTTACATATGTATGCATTCATTTATCCATCCATCCAGTTCTTCATTCATACATCCACCAATCATCTATCTATCCAGCTCTTCATCCATCCATCCATCCATCTCTGTAGTCGCCCCTTCATCCACCTGCCATCCACCAGTTTTTCTCTTCATCTACCCATCCATCTCTTCATCCATCCACCCATTCATCCATCTGTTTATTCATCCCTTCATCCACCCACCATCCACCCATTCATCTCTTCATCTAACCATCCATTCATCTGTCCATACATTCACCAATGCAGCTCTCCATCCATCTCTTCATCCATCATCCATCCATCTCTCTATTCATCCCTTTATCCACCCACCATCCATCAATCCATCCATCCAGTTCTTCATCCATACATTCACCAATGCAGCTATCCATCCATCTCTTCATCCATCCACTCATTCATCCATCTCTGTACTCATCCCTTAATCTGCCCACATCCACCCATTCATCTCTTCAGCTATCCATCCATCCATTCCGTCTGTCTGTCTAGTTCCTCATCCATACTTTCATCAGTGCATCTATCCATCCACATCTGAAGAGCATGGTCCCTCTCCTGCTGCCATTGTTGTACATGCTGCTGTCCCCTATGAGGTTTCTCAGGCAGAGGCAGGATCCAGGGAGATCTCCCCAGCAGCCTTACACTCCAGCTTGATCCCTACACTTGCCATGCTCCTGGGTCCCACACACAAGGTTATGTTTCCCTAGCACTTGGTCCCCTGCTCTGCCTTGAAAGCATAGCCAGAGCCAACCTTTATTATAATACCCTCCAATCTTAGGGTAACTTGCTGTTGACAACGTTCTACATTCTCACAAAAATTAGCCTCTATCGAGGCAACTTCCAAGCAAGAGAAACTACTCTTCAAGCAGAAGGCATGGGGATCTGTCATCCCCAGAAGGGTCCCTGACACACAACAGGGACTGTGCCAGGGATCTTTCCTCAGCAAGATGGGATTTCCATAGTCTGGGAGGATGGGACTCAGAGCACTTGTCAGGCCAACTCCTGGGAGCCATCCTCTTCCCAGGACAGTATCATTGTGTGATTTTTATGCAGAATTCAGAGGGCACTCGGGGGACTCCTCTAGTGGAAAAGACCTCTATCCCAAGGTGCCATCCATGAGCCAACCAACAACCCAACCCTCTCAGTCATGAGTTGTGGATCTAGCACCCAAAATTCCCACCATCTAGACTGCCACTACTGAACACTCATCAGTGTACTGCAAAACTCTCTTAACTGCCAACCATCTATTGATAAAGAATGCTTGGTAAGGCAAGAAGAGCTTGAGTCTAAGGATATCCACTTGGTGCCTATTTTAATTGGGTCAAAAAATCTTTCATATTAATTTGCATTTATAGTAGACAGATTTGCTAACAAATTGTTTGCAAACTAAGTGGGTTTTAATTAGGGAGGGTAAGCAGTGTCCAGTGTGATCAATCTTATTAAAAGGATAAATCTTTCATGCATGAAGTTTTAATATTTCAACCACGAGATTAGCACTGCATCCTGCAAATCTCAATGAAATCATTTGCCAAAGATTTGAATTAAAAATTATCTATGCTAATACAATGTCACCATGGTCATAAAATAATGACAAAAAAACTTTCAATGGGTTTCAGAATTATCTTTCATCCAAAAAACTTGTTGCAAGTCAAACCTGATACATCTGCTAAGGAAAATGTTTCCTGATGTGCTAATTACCTGCAGTAGTTTCATACTTTACAGGGGTTGCAATTAGTTCTATCTACAGAGGTAACTCTGTTTCCTTTGTTGGGATGAATAATGCAAAGATTTGTTTAAATTCCTGCAGTCCTATTTACAAAAGAACACCTGGGTAGCTGTATTTTGAGCTTAGAACAAAACATAAAACTGATGAGACCATGATATTTAAATGTACTCATTTGCATGTTTAGGCAGAGCAGCGTGGTAAAAGAGCTTGGCTGAGGTGGTATAAATCTTAATCTGCAGTGCTCTAACCACCAACAACCTCCTGCTGATCTCTGCTCTCTTGAGGAAAGGAAAGTCAGCGATGGCAGAAGGGGTGCTGCCTTTTCTGCACACACATGCATATACACATGTAGACAGGCACACACACACTTGGGTATGCACATATATGTGCACACAGGCATGTGCGTGTGTGCACACAGAAGCACATGCACACACATCCACATGCATGCACCAACACCTAGGCACTGCACAAAGATGCTTGTGCATGCATGCACATGTGTACACAGGGACATATACAACATATGTACAGGCATTTGTGCATGCACGCACATATGCACACAGGCATATGCACATGTAGTTACGTGCACACACAGGCATGTGCACATGTGCATGCATAGGCATATACACACATATGCACATGCATGCACCAACACATAGGCACCACATGCAGACCCTTGTGCACGCACACACATGTACACACAGGCACATGCACAACATAGGCACATGCATATGCTTGCACACAAGCACATACATACAGACACTGTATGTGCACACATGCACAACATAGGCACAGGCACATGTTCATGCACATAAGCACACATGAGCACATGGGTACGCATGCACACACACACTTACAGGCACACACGCACCAAACCTATATCTCTAGAAATCTTCTTCAAAGTTCAGTAGCCCTTCCACATATTTGAGAACAGGTGGGTTCATGGGCCACACTGGGCTCACAACGTCCCATACTCTGGGCTGCATCCGGGGTGAGAGGCAGGACCACTGTCTGGAATACTAGCCATAATGGGAAGGGACAGGTAACTATGGGGGTATATGTGACACACTTCCACAGTCAGCTCCCTGGCCTGCAAAATCTAAGGTGGCTCTGCTCCCAAAGGACTGAATCCCTAAATGAGAATTCGACATTGAGCAAAAACACTCGTTCGGACACTCCGACTCCACTAGATAATCTTGTGTGTGCATGGGGCAGTCTGATGCCCAGAGTGTCACCACCAGGAGACCAGGTCCATCACAGTTCAGAAGTTGCATGCTGCTGTTTGCTGGCAGCGAGCCTTAGTGTCCACATAGATGAGCGTGTCACTGTCTGTGCGGGGTGTGGGCGTGAAGCACACAGCAGGCATATGCACACATGAGGTGGGCGAGCCAAGAAGCCAAGGAGATGCAAAGGGTGGCGTGTGGTGGCTGCAGGGCACAGAACCCTCCTTTGCTCCTTCACCCACCACTGTTGGTAGACAGTCACTCCCTCTTCTCCTACCTGAACAGATTTTGAGCAAATATTGAGCACATGTGAGACTGAAGACAACCAAGTCACTGGCCAGGAAAGCCAAGGTCCAAATTAGGAAGGAGGCTGGAAATGGGGATGTAGTGTCTGTGCTTTGGAGTCACCACCCATCACCAGCTCCCAGGGGCAGTCCTGGGGGAGGCCTGGAGGAGCAGCAGCCAGCTGGTGGAGGACAGCAGCTGAGGGGCGCCTGCTGGCCTGGCTCCTCAGCCTCCCCCTGCCCTCTGCCCATTCAGGCTCCCCAGGGTGTGTCCTGAGCAGCCTCACCCCGGGTTTCCCTTTGGAGCTCGCTCTGCTGCCAGTGCTCCAAACGTTCCCTGGATGAGTCAGGACCTCCAGCAAATGTTAACAGCAGCTCACTGTCTGCTCCCTCCACTGCACCAGCTGGCAGGGACAGATAGAGGCTCACACTACCCTGTGTGTGTGTACCCTGAGAGGGGTCGTACTGCCTCTGTCCCCGTTCCACATGGGCACACACAGAGTCATCAGGTTCTGCTTGCAGAAGAGGGCATTGAAACCCACATGCAAAGCATCCTGAGTCCCATCGGTTCCCCAGGAGTGCAGGTAGTAGCCACATCTCTGCTGTCTGATGCCCCCATCCAGGCCTCACCAGCACTGAACCTCCATACTGGTTCCTGGCATTTGTCTTAAAACCCCAAAAGACCCTGAAAGAGTTTAAGCATATAATGGAGGCTGGACATTTTTAATTAATGATACTTGTAAGGAATGAGTTTTAACTAACACTCCTGAGAATCGCACGCTGCTTATGATGATAACTTACTATCTAAAATGCAAAGTGTGTGCAGACACGGTGGGGAATATCCAAATACTCACTGCAGCCACCATTTGACTCCTAGCGAGCTTCAGGACCAGCTGGGACACCCACCTGCCTCCTCCCTGCTCCCTGTGATGACTCCCCATGCCTCTCCCGCAAGGCCCAGCAGTCCCACCTTAACCAGAACCCTCTCCCAGTCCCACTGCCACACGCAGAGGCTGCTCTGTAACTACTCATGTTCTGCTTGGATTAACACTCTCTTTTGTCCCCTTTGATTTCTTCAATGAGCTTGGTAAAGTAGTTTGCTTGCAAAAGACCAGACATTCTACAAAACTCAAGATACCATACTGAAGGACTGGTGTGTAAATGACCGAGAATATCAATCCCTCAGTCAATAAAGCAAGGCAAAAATGCATAAATTAGGAAACTGGATCCAGAAAGTTATGGCCTCAAGCCTGAAATTGCCAAGCAGTGTTATCTTTGCCCAAAAGGATTCAAACTTGGAGAAAAGAGATAGAAGTTCAACCTCTGTTTCGCTATTTAACCAAAGGCTAGGAAGCGATTTCACACGTCTTAGACATTGTTTGGCTCAGTTTGAAAAGAGCACAGTATGGAATCCATGAGAGGGTGTGTTTGCACACGCCCACTGAGCGCTGCACTCGGCAGTGATCGCCAGCAACAGCCCATGAAGAGGGAATGCAAGCACGGGGGAACCTGGAGCCCGGTCAAGCTGGCGACAAAGCACCTAGGAGGAGAGCACTTGCACCCCACAGAAGCACTGTTTTCCTGCATGCTCTGGCTTTTTATGTCATAGTTGATCGCAAGGCTGGGCTGGCTCTGGGAGGCTGCACCTCTCACACTATAGCCTTGCTGTAGGGCAGCATCAGCAAGCGGGGACGGACAGACTTTCTGTCAAAGGTTTCCTTCTGTAGGCAAGACACTGCTTTTTCTATGACTCTTCTGGCTGTTGACTAATTTTTTATCATTTACATAAATATAAAGGTGGTAAACGATGTTCATTGTCTGTACACAAATGAGTCTGCTTGGGACCTTGCGCAGTCGGCCATGTCCAACACATCAAGCAGACGGTGATCTACCTGACCCATTGTCAGGGAAGAACCAAGAGCAATCTACGCATCGTTTGGTTCATCATGTGCACACTGCAGATGCAAACAGGAGCCATTGCTACTTTTTCCTGACACACTACGCCATAAACAGCGTATTTGAAAAGTTGTTCTTATTGCTTCCCTTAATTTTCCTTTGTTCAGTCATAGGGAGAATCACAGGCACAAAGTAGATATAATGGATGTCATAAAATAAAGATAACTGAGACACCAGGCAAAAGTTGCACCAGAAAATAATTCCTTAGGTTTGCCTGGGGTGAAGTGCTACATTCCATGGGGGTGAGATGTGTTCCATGGGCTGAGCTAGGTTCTACAGGGCTTAAGCTACGTTCCACGGGAGGTGAGCTACCTTCCATGCCGGTAGCTCTGTTCCATTGGGTGCTACATGCAGATACCTCTGTTCCATGGGGGGTGAGCTGTGTTCTTGGGGGGTGAGTTCCTTTCCATAGGGGTGAGCTACATTCCATGGGGTAAGCTACCTTTCCTGTGGGTAGCTCCGTTCTGTGGAGGTAGCTCCATTCCATGTGGGTAGCTCCATTCCATGGGGGGTCAGCTACCTTTCATGTGGGTAGCTCATTCCATGTGGGTAGCTCCGTTCTATGGAGGTAGCTCCATTCCATGAGGGTAGCTCCATTCCATGAGGGTAGCTCCGTTCCATGAGGGTAGCTCCGTTCCATGGGGGTAGCTCCGTTCCATGGGGGTAGCTCCGTTCTATGGGGGTAGCTCCATTCCATGTGTGTAAGCTCCATTCCATGTGGGTAGCTCCGTGCCATGGGGGATCAGCTACCTTCCATGTGGATAGCTCTGTTCTATGGAGGTAGCTCCATTCCATGAGGGTAGCCCCGTTCCATGGGGGGTGAGCCACCTTCCATGCAGGTAGCTCTGCTCCATGCAGGTGTCTCTGTTCTGCTGGGGGTAAGCTATGATGCATGCGCAGCTCAGATGTGCTCTGCCATCTTCAGCAGAGCTCCCAGGGTGCCCACAGGGGTCAGCACCAACCAGCAGATGGAGAAGAGATTGAAGCAGGGACAGCAGGTCCTGAGGGCCAGCCTAGGGTGTGAGTGGCCACATTCCCTGACCAGAGTGCAGCCACAGAGCCACATCTAACTCAGCAGGGGAAGGGATGTGTGGTCACAGGTCCACTGTGCCACAGAGCTGAAGGAAAGAGGAAGGCTGGGAATCCAGTAGCAGGTCTACTTTCCTTTCAAGACCTGTATTCAGTCTCATAATTTGGAATAGGAGAAGAGCGTGATCTACACCATGACACCAGGGCCAGCTGTCCATTTCCGGGAAGGCGCCTCTACTCACTTACCCTCAGATCTGGTGGACATTCTGCGCTTCCTAGGCCTGGTTTCATAGAGAAGCTGGTGAACAGCACATCCTGTGGGTGCAGACAGGAGCAAACAGCTGCTTTCTGTGGCTCTGAGACCCGGTTTCCTTACTGTGATGAGCACAATGCTGAATGTCACCTCCTTTGGCACCGCCCATGCCCCACATGCAGAATTACTCAGGCACCCCAGCTTGGCATGGTGTCGCGATGGAGGTAACAAAAGGCACAGTGTTTTGGCAAGCACCCACCGCATGCTGAGCACTCATGATGACAGACACTAACTCTGTCTAACTCTGTGACTTGTCCTTTATCTTGATTCTCAACCCCCCAGCCCTGCACCCTCTGAGGCTTCTGCAGCTGGCGGGAGGGCCAGTGACCTTGGAGGCTTCTCAGGCCTCTGCTCTAAGCCTGAGAGCAGCCAGTGTGCTCTTGCAGTGGGCCCAGCCTCACTGCCATCATGCCCAAAGTGACCGGGCAGTGGCCGTGGGACACAACCTCGTGTCCTCTACCCCTGCTTCCGCCTCTCCAGTGCTGGTCTGTTGCCTGGTATCTGCTTCCCCCTGCTCAGTGCCTGTCTCTGGTGCCAGCACTAGGACTTCCCTCCAGAAGCTCTGGCCTCCCTGGGGACCTCAGGGTAACACAGAGAAGACATGGACTATCTGGACTGTGGGATCTTGGAATAGCACATTGACCTCTTCATGACCACAGCATTACAGAAGTAGCTGACTGACGTGTCCAGAAGGGTCAGCATTCACTGTCTATAAAGGACCACATAGTGACCGATGAGGCTTGCAGGTCACATATGTGTTTGTCTAATGTTCTCTCTGTGTGCATTTTCTTCAGTCACTTAACAATGGAAAACACAGGGCTGGAGTAGTGGCTCAGTGGTTGGAGTGCTTGCCTGGCATGTGGGAGGACCTGAGTTCAAACCCCAGCACCACATGCAGAACTAAGTGTCAGAGTAACAAGGGCCAGCTGAAAAACTAAATAAAATTGTTCTCTCTCTCTCTTTAAAAAGAAGAAGAAGAAGAAGAAGGAAAAACATTCTGAGTTCAAGGGCCACACAAAGCTGGTGCCTGACAGATTTGGCCTGCAGTCTGCTTTGCTGACCTCTGGCCATCCCACAGGGTAGCCACTAGCCCCAAGGCATCCCTTACTCCCAGGTGATAGCTGAGTGTGCAGGGAACCCTGGACCTGGAAGGGGAGACCTGCAATACGAGAAGTGGCTCTCTCCATCAGGGTGACCCCGTGTTCACCCAGATGGTTGAGGAGGGACAGCATCCTGGGACATGGCCACAGGTACCTCCAAAGGCAAAGCCCAGAGGCTCTTTTTTTTTTAACTTATAAATTGCTATTAAAATACTAATTAGCCAAAAAGGAAAAAAAAGTGTTTATGCCTGTCCTGTCGTTGCACACTTCCCACAGAGCTGGGACTGGGGCTTTCTGGGTGGCTCTGGACACAGGCACCTTCTCCTGTGACTCGGGGTGCCCAGCAGCCCAGAGCCCGAGTTCTTCAGGATCTCAACATCTCGCAGCACTGCTGTGAGGATCCCAGGGTGCTGCAGCAGCCGCGCTCAGGCCCAGGAGGCCACAGTAGTGGCCGCCCCCGCTGGGCAGGGCTCTCACAGGAAGCAGCACTTGCTGTAGTGCTGCCGGGTTCGTCCACTGATCACCACACTCAACAGAAAGCCACCTTCGTTGGTGTTGTTTCCCTTGGCCTGACCTGGAATGGCGTCCCCTGAACAGACACTTGCTGCTCTACCCTGCCCTGCAGATGCTTCTCCACACCCAAGGACCCTACAGGCCAGAGCTGCTGTCGGGGAGGGTTAGAGAAGCGGGAGTGCTCCTCCTGCGGCTCAGCGTGGCCTGGACGTGGCTTCAGGATGAGTCCCTGCAATTCCCAGCCACAAAATGGCTTAATGGAAAATGCGGTGCCCCTGAAATCAAATTCCTAGGAGTGACACTGTTAAAGGAGACTTTTCCCCTGACATCTGGTAGCCAACTCTCAATCAGAGTTGATGGGTGTTCTGAACTGTATTTAGAGCCATCTTTGATCAGATGCAAATGACAAGGCATACAGCACAGCAGCAATATCAGAACCACCATGAATTCAAAGTGAGAAGGCGGAAGCCAGGAAAGAAGAGAGACGCATCACCGTCTGCTGAGTGCATGATCTGATAACCTGGACCGGAGCAGGGTGCTCTGGTGGCTGCTGAGCACTTGTGCAGAGGGCACCGTGATCTGCCCCTGGTACTTCCTAACCCGGTCTGCAGCAGCAGGTCCTGGAGGCTGGATACCTGGCCCTCCTGTGCTTGCTGACTGTCTGCAGGGTGACCATGTGGGGACAATCAGGACGCTGTGACAGGGCCCAGCTCTCCAAGCTGGTGTTATTTCATTTCTCCTTGGGCTGCTTTCCCAGGGTTCTGCTTAGTCACTGTGTGCTCTAGATAACCTAAGTGGGGGGGCCTGGACAGCACCCCCAGGAAGTGGACAGCCATTTGTGCTTGCTTAAATCCTGAGCCCCTAAGGGACAGCCTTGCTCGGGAAACAAGGTCGCTTCGCGTGATTCTAAGCCAGGAGCAACTTGGAGGTCTCCACCCCTGGCCTTGGACTCAGGAGCCTGATGACCCAGTGTGGACTTCCGTCTGTCCTTCCTGTCCCCTCTATGGCCCCTTACCCACCATAGCTTTTCAAGGACGGAATTAAAATGCTGTTTCAGAGAAGGGCATCATAGTCACTTTCCCAGTGTCACCTCTGGCGCTTCCATTTCTTGAATTTTAATGGTGTCTGTGCTATAAACTAAGGCATGTCTCAGAAGAGCGTGTTCGTCCTCAGGAATCCTCAGCGCCCTGGCCGCTGTTCACTCTGTGACTTTAGCAGTCATGAGAAGTCTTCTCTCCCACGGGGTCTCCTGCCAGCAGGAAGGTAATTAGGGTTAGGCTGTCCTGGGAGCACCTTGGGCCTCTCTAACTCTCAGGAGCTGACCTACCTCATCCCTCCTCCACTGGGGCCCCAGGTGGCCTCCTGGAGTCCCTTCAGTGAGAGACTGGGCACTTTGAATTGCTTCAGGGGCAGCAGCCAGGGACCCCAGTGAGAAACCTTCAAAGGAGAAAATCTGTGCCATCTTGGCCCAGGAGAACTTTAAGTGTAAATGAAAGAGGTGAGTTACTGTCCCAGTAAGCTATGGGAGGAGGCCAGGACCGGACACGGTGTTTGGGAGCTGTCTGGGGTCGGTCCTAGTTGCAGGGATCAGCGGGGACAGGCTGGGGCATCTTTCTGGACCCAGGAAGCAGAGTGTGGCAACTCCAAGCTTTCCCACCATGGATCTGCTGAGCTGAACAAAAAACAAAAACAAAGCATTTTATCTGCTCTCTGCTACTTCTTGAGGGAAATTTTCTCACACCTGCAGGTGATTCCAGCTGTGTCCACCTCTGTAAGCTCCGTCTCGTTTTAGTTCACCGTCTGGATACAATTCTTCTGTAAACTCAAGCTTTTCAAAGCTTTCCTGGAGCTTTGCACATGTGCAGCACTCGATACCCCCAAATACTGAGCCCTGAAAACAGTCTTCTTAGAATAAAAAAAGGAGTTTCAAGCAGAACACTGAAGAATGAAAAAAAAAAATCCACCCCATCAGGCTATTCCTACAGAGCAGACTTAATATGTGGAAAATCCTGGAAAAAAGTCTGCCAAATACCACAGCAGTCAGTTTGTATCCAACCAGCCAGCCTGAGTGGAGACTCATCCACGTGTCAGGTGTTCAAAGGGGAAGGTTTTCATTCAGAAGCGCACAAACCTTTGCTTCCATCTCCTGGAACTCTACATGTCTTTTCAAACGCCTCTCTCCTGATTCTTCATATAACACTGAGCATGTTCTTGTGAGCTCAATCTCCGCACTGCACTCTGAGGCCCCCCTGAGCAGCTGCCCTGGTTCCCACCACCAGCCTCCCCATGTCCGGCCTCCCTGCGGTCCTGGCCTCTGTATCCAGCATGTGGCTCTCCACTCCTGTGGAATATGTGGAGCTAGGATTCCAGTGTAGTGTGGCCTCAGGGCCCTGTCTCTCTGAGCCTGGCTCATTTCAGGCCCCAATGATCCCCAGTTCCACCTGGGTTGCTGCAAGTGACAGGACAGGATGTTCTGCCTCACCTGGGCCCAGAGCTATGGAGTCGGCCATCTGTGGCCTCACACCTCTGGAACCACGTGCCTTTCCCTGCTCCGCTGACCTGTCAGGTCTCCTGGTCACAGTGGTGAGAAGCCGACGAAGCTGGAGATCCACATGCTGGACCCACCGGTGGCGTGTGGAGCACTCCCTCGACCTGCCTGTCTTCCACAGCCGCTCTAATGGGGCTGCAGAGCTGCCTCTCCTGTCTGTGGTGAGGAGGCCACTCACACCTTCTGAGCAGCAGGAGATGCCCGTGCACTGCAGCCTTTAAGCCCCTTTTCCTTTCCATCCCTTCCTGCCTCAAGTCCGCGCCTGTCCCTCTCTCCAGCCCCCTCCCGCCCTCTCCCTTTGCAGCCCTCTGACCATTCTGCTGAACCCTGGCATCTGCCTCTCATCCTTGTGCGGGGTGGGTGGGAGTGGCCTTGTGCATGCTGCCCAGGTCTGATGTGTGCGACAGCTGTTCACCCCATGCAGTCCCAGCGGTCAGAGCCGGCCTGCCAAGGCGCTGGCTCCTGACCTGCGAGCTCTCACTGCAGGGAGGGCCGTTTGGTGTGTTCTGCCAGCAACATGGCTAAAGCCAATGCGTCTCAGCCTCTAACCATGAGCAAAATCAGAGCCCCAAACCGGCGATGCGATGAAAGTATTTTCAACCCATTTGCAGTATACTTACCCACCTGGGTCCTTTGTACCCAGGGGAAACAGATTTTCTAAATGGCCGGGGTCATCTTTGGAAAACACAGCACCGACATGACTCAGCAAGCCACCATGGCACCGTCGGCCTCTGCTGTGGACCCATCTGGAACAAGAGAAAACAGCTTCTGGAGTTTCTGGCAACGTGACCCACAGCGGGGAGGAGAGGATCCTGCGCTGATCCTTTCTTTTGCTTACATGTACAGTGCAGGTGTGGATGACTAAATGAAAAGGAAAATCTAGTTTGGGGAAACATTTGCGTTTTAATTTTCTCTGAATTTCTTGAGGCCCATTACGTGTCTATCAAGGCGTGTAACGGCTTTACGTTAACATGCAACAATACATCGTTAAACGTGTACCAGATGCTCTTGAGCTGCGCCTGCTACTGCAGGCCCTCCACTTGCCTGCCAAGTGGAGGAAAAAAGAGCGTGTTGTCCTTTAATAACTAACACCGACCCATCAAAACAAGAAGCAGACTAGGAAGACAGTAACACTCTGCCTTGGTAAAATCCTGCCTGAAGCTCATTAGTGGAACAGCCTCGATGAGCCAGCACGCCCTCCTGAGCCCCATTCCTGAGGCCTAAGCAGGAAGACGCTGGGCAGAAGGTGAGGCCTCGGGACTGGATGCTGCTGTCTTCTGCTGCAGGGCTCGCAGGTCACCCCTGTGAATCTCAAATGCAGAGCACAGGCTGGGTGAAATCCACAGCCCTCCAGGAAGCAGCAATGCATGTTTTGAGGGTCATAAACCCGATGGTACCAGGACAGTCGGAGCAGGTGGCTGCAGGGCATAAATCTTCCCCAGTGCAATTTTAAGGAAGCTGCTTACGGGAGCTGTGCATTTGGAGCTTGGGATGGATTAAAAGTGGCACAACTATAACTAGCTTTTGCTTCCTCTGCTGTCTGATTAATTTGCCTCCCAGAGAGCAGTCACTTAAATGGGCTTTCATAGATCCACTGCAGCACATGGGCCTACAGCTGAGCCTCCTGGGTATCTCCAGGTCCGTCTAGCCCAGGAAAGTGGTGGAGGGGAAGGAGAGCGGGGTGACTGGGAATAACCTATATGTCAACCTCCTGTCATTCCTTAATTTAATTTAATTAATCAAATCAAGTCTTTGCTCCTGCTTGATAGGCAATCTTAGTGAGTTTTGGATTGCAAATGATTTAGAAAAAAGCAGAATCTAAACTTCCCTGGATGCTGCCATGTTCCATGGGGTTTACCCTCTCTGTGGGAAATGCTCTCCTTTACCTAAACTGATAAATTCAAAGCTTATTCAGAGAAAAAAATTAGGAATAATAAAATTTAAAGCAGCTGTAAAACTGCTTTGAAATATGTAGAGCACAGATTTTCAAGGCTGAAGCTTTCCCCAGCTACAATTTATGGATGGAGTTCAGATCTCTATGAGAACAGCATGAAATGGCTGCTAGGAAGTGAGGGGTGGGATATTTGAGGCTGCATTCCTCTTCTTTCCTCCTAATTTCCCTTATAAAGGAAAGCTAAGAGCTCTGCTAGGGGGGTGGTAAGCACCTAGCTCACACTGAGCTCAGCAGTGGAAGTCAGAAGCCCCCTTCGGGATGGTATCTGAAGTCCCCCTGCAGTGTGCTTTGCTCCAGGAGCCTGGGCCTCCATGGAAGGGGCCTAGGAACTGAGTAGGTGGTAGCAAGAATCCTGCTACCCAGGGTGCTTTGCCCAAGGTGCAATGGGCGCTCAGTGGTAAGTGACACAGTCCCATGTGGGAATCTGCCCCCAGCACTTGCTGCCGTGCCACAGAACTGTGAGTCCTGGAATTGAGATTTCTACCTCCTGACCAGTGACCTGTTGCACCTTTCAGTACTGAGAAGACCCTTCTGGGCCCCCACCAACCATTACCTCTCTTATCCTCAAAGGTAATGTCTGGTGAGACTTGTCCCCAGCAGATTGCTCCACTTTGGCTGCACGTAGATGCCATCCTGCATCACATTGTCCAAGTTATGTGATACCTCTTCAGTCTCTTTTGTATTCATGAAACTACTCGCTGCGGTGGCATTGCCTTTCCTGGCTGTCTGAGGTTCCACTGAACGTGTGCAATGCAACTTACCCATCCATGCTAATGTCGGAGTGAGGTTAGGATGTCACCAGTGCTAGGGACAATGACGCAGGAGCCTTCTGCAGAGGCTGGACCTGTGCCTGGGTTGGGGAGGCCAAGGGATAGGCATGCCCAGGCTCAGCTCCAGTGGTGAAGCCAGGCTTTTCCAGCATAGGTCACAGCCGCCTGCGGGGCCACCCCTGAGTCCTCTCTTTTACACAGCTCACCTTTAATTTTCTGTCAGTATCATTTGGTCACAGGTGTTCTCGCTGGCATGTGGGAATCCATGTCTTGCCAGTCCTGAGTACCCTTGAAGGACACTGTCTGCTGACGTCAGTGCAGTCAGTTTCCGGTAGACTCAGTGCTGAACCACCATCACAAGGACACTCTCTCCTCTCTTCCCTCCTAGAAGCTTTAGTGTCTTGCTTTGACCTAGCAATCCTCCTGCAATGAGGATTGAGGTGGCCAAGAGGCCTGTCCTCACACAAGCGTCCGTCACCCCTTGCTTTGGGTTAAGTTCACTTTTCACACACAGCAAGGTGCCCCAGGGTCAGGAGTGTCCACGTGCATGTGCATCTGCAGAGTATGGGCCACATCAGTGTGGGACAAGTAGTATCTGCACCATAATCAAAATTTCCACATTGCGCTGTTTCTTGATGTGCTGAAGGGTGTTGGGTTGTACCCTGGATGGTGGGATTGTTGTAAGACCACCTGTTTGCTCCTGGGGAGAGTTGAGTTCTCTAGGCGCCCAGTGGGACTGAAGCATGGATTCTTTATGGTAGTAGCTCAAAGCTCAGGTGGGCTCCCTTCCTCGTAGCTGACCCTGTCCCAAGCCTGCATGTTGAGTCCTCAGCTGGAAATGAGGGCAAAGGCCATACAGAGAGTCTCTTCCCTGCCTCAGGCAAACCCACTCAGTGCCTCCTAAGGGTGAGTGTCCTGAACTCTGTTCTGATTTTTCAGGCAAAGAGCTGTGTTTTCTATTAAAATTGTAGCCACCCCATTGTTATGGACTGAATGCTGTGTCCTCCCAAATTCATGTGTTGGAGCCCCAACCCTGGAGCAGCTTTGGAAGTGGTGCCTGCAAGGAATTCAGCAAGGTTAAATGAGACCATGAGGGTCAGGCCTTTGTCCATCAGGATTAGCATCTTTGGAAGAAGAAACAGCCAGACCAGTCAATCATTAGAAATTAGTATCACTCCTACTGTATAAAATACTCACATTATTACATACACAACAGTTACTTATTGTAAATAACTATTAAGTATTGGTAGTAATTTCACATTTAATCTATAGATTATGCTTGTTGATTCTCAGTGAGAATATTTACTATGTTCATAGTATGACGAAAGTCCCAACTTAACGGAGCCATGAAGTGTTCAGACCTTTTTAGTAGCTAAGGACCAGTTAAAATTTTATGCCAAATATTCTGTGGCTAGGTGGCTGAGCATTTTAGAGGGTGAAGATTGAAAGATGTCTTGTTTCCTGAAAGAGTCTGTGACCCTCAGAACCTAGGGACCACTGATGCCCCGTCAGAGCTGGAGCTTGGGTGCCCCAAGTGCATGCTCCGGGGGTGCTTCCTTTACAGAACCCTGTGCTGGTGAGCTTGCATGCAGCTTCCAGCCCACAGCCCACCCAGTACCCTCTGAACTCTCCCACCCAGGCTACTTCAACGGGTCCCATGCGACAGCAGTCCATAAGCATGGCTCTTCCATTCCCTCACATCACTGCACGGGGAACAGCAACAACAGGGACTGTGGAGGAGAAGCAGATTTCCTGCAGTGGAATTCAAGTCTATAGAAAGTACGCTTCCACTGCAGCTTCTTAAAATAATGGTGAACTATAGAATGCTTCCATTTTTATTCCCACAGACTGCTCAATGGAAAACTGAGGATGTTTTTCAAAGAGGGCATTTGTTAGATTTTACCACTGTGGGGATTTTGTCTTTCTACTGCTATTAAAATGCTATCTGTGGTTGTCCATTCTTTTCCATTTAAAAACAAGACCACATGTTCGGGTAAATTGGCTGAACGTCATGAAGTCAAATTGTTTTCACTGAGTTGGTTCAGGAAGCTGCTCTAGAGATGCCACTGTTCAGATGGGAGGCTAGCTACCCTTGCACAGCACGCAGATGCTTCACAAAGCTAGCTGTTGGCTAGAGGTCTGTAGTGCTTACAAAAGGAGAAAGGAGGTGACCTCATTCGCACTTGCCTTGATAGAGTCCCTCCAGGTGAACAGGTGACCCTCTTGGCGTCTGCTCTGTGTTTCAATTAGCAGACTTCATTTTTGGATGGTGACTGAGGATAACTCTGCTGACCTTGAGTAGATCTTAACTCCCCTGTGGGATGAACCAACCACAAGGGGAGGTTGAGGTCTTGGAGTCTGACTGAATCGGCATTGGCTCCATGAGCAGCCATCATCGACCCAGACTTCCCTGCAGAACAGCAAGGGACTTGAGTGGAGGCCACTGCACGTGGCCACAAAGCCAGCAGGAGGGTTAGGGCAGGATGCTCAGCATTTTAGAGAGCATTTAGTTCACCCCCACCCCCACCTTCCTATTGTTTTCTAAAGGAAAATTACTTTCCTAAATATTCGTAGATCCAGGTCTAGAGAAATCTGAGCTGAAATTGCAAGTCGGCATTGAGCTCATCCCCATCATCAACCCGGCCCCTGCAGCCTCACCACTGATGTGGAGAGCTTCCTTTACGGCCTCCCAGGCCTGCTCACTCTGCACATTTATTTCCATTTTCTTGGTTTCTCAGCCATGCTGATGATGTTGCAGAGGAGTAAAATATCTTTCATGACAAGATCCATAAATCTGTGTTATGACCGTGAGACTATCTCCTTATGGCCATAGATCATTTCCTTTACTGTCAAACAGTGTCATCACGTGACATGCAAACTAGAAAACTTTGGGGCAGCATGGGGCTGGCGGCACCTGCCAAGTGCAGGCCAGGAAGACAGCGTTCCTCTCTGGTGAACCAACGTTTCCAGCTGCAGGCATTTCTTAGACAAATAGAAATTATTTGGCAGATTTTGAAAGCATAACTAGGTGGATGTCAGGAAACATGGTGCAGATATTTATGAAGAACTCCTTCAAATGGTGAAGTTTGGAAAGGAGGATGGAAGGTGCCCTGCTATTTACGAGGGACCAGAGAAAGTGTTCCCTGCTCTGCTGCAATCTCCCGCAAGCTCTCACAGGTCTGATGAGATGGCTTTTGAGTTTCTTTGGGACAAGAACTGATTACCATCTAGATGTTCCATACAGGCCCTAATAGGTATGCAGAAGGTGTGGGATTATGCAGTTATTCTTCCTAGGAAAGAAAGTAGAAATTTGAATGAATAGAAGTTGCTTTATTCTGATCAACAGACCTTAACCATGTGTGTTATTAAACTCTCCTCTTCTGTGCATGACTGTAGCCCTGTAAGGCCCAGTGTGAGCCTGGGAAGCCCACCCACAGGGCTCACCACCCTGTAAGGCCCAGTGTGAGCCTGGGAAGTTCACCACCCACAAGGCTCAGCACAAGACATAAGATGAGTACAACCCAGGCCTTTGTGCCGGCGGTCCCTGACCAGGGGTCCTCAAGACCTAACCACCCCATAAGACCCTGTGAGCCTGCCTGGGAGGCCATCAGCAGGCTGGCAGGAAGGAGCCTCTGCAGCCAGATATGAGGGCCAGAGGAGAAGCACCAGAGCAGGGAGGAGGACAGGAACCCTCTCTCAAGAATGACACTGCAGGCACACAGAGCTCCTGAACCCAGCCAGAAAGCAAAGCAGAGAAAACCATCGGCAAGGGGGACTGATGAGCTGTGTCATCTAAATCTTCCTCCCTTCTCAGTGCCTGTTATTTATATTTTTTGGCTCCTCTAAAAATACAAAAGAGCAAACACTTTGAAAGGAAATCCTGATTCTTCTTGTCACCTGGACAATAGGAAAGGAGTTTGGGAGACAAATTTCACCGTGTCGCAGCATGGGGCAGGAGAGCTCTGGATTGAGAAAAGAGGAGGGCACTCAGGAAGGGTGCATGTGAAGGAGTAAAGTGCTCTGGAGGGGGCTGCCTGGCGTGGAAGAGGAAGGCGCTCAGGAAGGCTGTGTGAAGGAGGCAGGTGCCCAGCAGGGGCTGCACGGTGGGCTCTGTGGTGTGGAGCAATGCGCTCAGGAGGGAGCTGCATTGAGGATGGCACTCAGAGGGTCCATGTGGTGTGGAGGGGGAAGGCACTCAGGTGGGGGCTGCATGTTCAGGAGATGGGTGCTGGACCCTGGCAGCAGCCTCTGGGAGTTCACCATCCAAACCTCTGACACAACAGCCACCAATAGGTGGTATGACAGAGAGTTCCATAGTGAGTTGGTTGGCAGATGTTGGATCCCCTATCTAATCCACTTCCCATTCCCATCGTTCCCTCACCGTCTCTACCGTCTACCCACGGCCCACACATCCTCCACACATGGTGCTTCTCCTGACGCCCACCATCCTGATCCGAGCCTTTCCCAGGAAGGATGGACCAAGCCCCACTTCGGATCGTGGCAGGCCCAGGCTGGGCCGTCACAGACTTGCACACTTTCCTAAAGGGGCTTCTCTTGGAACTGAAGGACCTCCTAGGAGCAGGAGACCCTTCTCACACACAGAGCTTCTGTCTGCCTGCAGGGCCAAGGTCTGAGTTCTTCCCTTTCCTGCTAGCGCAGAGCTTCCTTTGGTTCATTGTTGTTTTGAACTTAAGGGTTAATTTTTTTTAATCCCAACATTTTAGTGTGAAATTTTCTTTCTTTTTTTTTAATGGATTTTTTTAAAGAGAGAGGGACAGTGAGAGAGAGAAAGAATCAATTCTATTTAGTTTTTCATGTGGCTTTCATTGTTCCAACACTTCTTTGTGTACGTGGTGCTGGGGTTTGAACTGGTGTACTCATCAAGCACCGTAACTGCCGAGCCACCGCTCCAGCCCCTACTGTGGAATTTTCAAACATAGAACAAACCTAGAAGAACTTCAGAGTGAAGCCCATTTAACCTACCATCTGGATTCTGTAATCTATTACTGCGCTTGCTTCCATAGATCCATCCATCTGTGCATCCTTCCAGCCATCAGTAACCGCCATATTATGCATTTAAAACCCAAACACAAAAAACACCACCCCCAAGCACTTGGGCATTTCTATGTTGCTGTGTCGAGTTTGAGATCTGTTTTGAGGTTGGTGCAGACCTCACATGTGTGAAATGCACAGACCCTGAGTGTGAACATGCGGGGTTTGGGTCAAGCATCCTGTGTGACCCCAGTGCCTTCTGAGACGCAGTCGCCACCTGCACAGTACTCGCCAGCATGCCTGCGATCTTCTCCTCAATCCCCACCCTCCATGCTCTGCCAGCATTATCATCTCCTGAGAGCTGTGTTCCATGCCTGTCCAAGAGCTGCAAATAATGGTTTTATTGATGTACATTTATGGTCTTAAACTCTGGGAACATCGGCCTCACCCAAAACAACAGCATTTTACAAATGGCTGACAATGGCAGACGAGTGACACTGCACTCATTCGCATCCACCCATGGCTAAGAGCTGAGTAGAGACAGTGTCCACCACGTCCTGTTCAGTAAAGCTGCAGATTCCTGTGTCTCAGGACAGACCTTTAGCACCGCTGGTCCAACAGCACAGCACCACAGCGCTGCATGGTCCCATCGGTCATGCTCTCTTCTAAACCACTGTGGTGTCCAGCATCACACATGGACAGTGCCACTTTCACAAGCCAGCCCTGCTGCAAGCTCACCCCGACAGGTGTATCTCCCCTTCTCGCCAGGGCTGGGCAGGAGCCACTGTCACCCTGTGCTCAGTAGGGGCACCCAAGGCTCCAGGGAGTGAATTCCACTCCCGAAGGACAGCTGCCTGCAGGAAGGACAGCGGCTGACTCTGCAGCTGCTCTACATCCAGGTCATGGTCTTGCCTTGGCCTTATTTGCATTCGTTTTCTGCCAGCTTTCTTTCTGTTCATGTATGGAATCACTTTTCTCTCTCGTCACTGAGTCCCATGCTCTGTCCCCTATGTTTCCTTTCCCTCCGTCCACTCTGCTTTATTCCCATCTCTGGGCTTGCTGCTCGTGCAAAACCACCCCCCACCGCTCTCCAGTGTCCCCTCACTCTGTCCTGCTTCTCTCTCCTGCTCTTGATGACCCGTGTTCACAGCACCCGGAGGCCACAGCCCTCACGGGTCCTGCAGGGGCTGTGGCGTGGTGAGTGCTCCAGCAGCTGGGAGCAGGACCCCAGTCGTGCCCCTCACAGAGCTGCTCTGCCACGAGTGTGCGTACCAGCTAGTGGATTCACGTGCTTCCTGTCGTTTTTTAGTTTTTCCTTTCTACAAGTAGAGCGATACTTGGGAGAATATTTTTTTGTTGACTTATTTTTGGTGTCATATCTTGTGATCAGAAGCAAGCCCATATTTGTCCACCTCACACATGTGGTCACAGCTCCTTGCTGTGATTCACGTGGGGGTGGGTGGAGTAATGGTCTCCGATGTCCGAATGACTGTGGTCTAGTCAGTGCTTTCCTGTGTCGTTCAGTTTGCATCGATCGGATGGCAGCCCCAGCCATAGTCCTTCACTTAAGTCAAGTGTGAGTAAGCGTGACAAGAGCAAGTGACCCAGAACTACCGGGCTCAGTGGGCAGCAGGCAGTTCCAGGAGAGTGCTCTTCTTACAAAGCTGGCGCAGAGCTTGCCCTGTCTTCTAGTGGGTCACCCCATGGGGCAGCAGCCTCGTGCGGTGCTTTTCAGGAGGCTGCAGTGTTCAGGGAGGGCCACGCCACACTCAGGGACCCATGGGGCAGCAGCTGAGTATGGTGCTTTCCAGGAGGCTGTGGTGTTCAGGGAAGGCCACATCACACTCAGGGACCCATAGGGCAGCAGCTGAGTACGTGCTTTCCAGGAGGCTGCGATGGCTACACCACACTCATGGACTCCAGCCTTTCACATGCAAGGACCTCCACAAGCTGCGGGCGTCCATCTCTGACCTGGAGGTGGATGCCTAGGAGAGCTGCATGCAGGTACAACATCATGAATACTCCAGGGACTGGTCACTTAGTTCAGCCTGCGTAAAGACTTCTTTCACCATGCAAATAATCCATATTGTAATTTGTGAATTTTGGTCTCTAGGCGTGAATTTGCAAGCTATGAAGGACATCAATTGTAATGGATTAGGTGGGTGGTGGTATGAAGTTCCCAGGGGACCCCAGGATCTGTTCAGCCACCTACAGGGATAAATCAGTCCCTCTGGAAAGGCAGCTTCCACCGCTGTTCTTAGTGTGAGTTGGTAGGAGGCGGGAAGTCTGTACCCTCCTGTCTTTCTAGGTAATTGTTTCCTTAGAGTAAACTTGAGCTTCCACCTGTGAAAGCACAGGATTGCTCCTTATCAGAGCCTGGAGCACCAGCACCCAAAGGAGCCTGCCCGTGCCTGGGTGCTTTCCTTCACTTGCTGGTAGGGGCCAGCTTTGCCTCTGAGCCTCAGTGCTCCTTAGGCGGGTGCTGCAATTCCTGCGTGTCCTTGGAACCAACTAAATCCCCTCAATGCCTTATTTCAGCTTCAGTGCTTGGGCCAACAGGCACCAAGCCTGGAGTCCACATGCCCTCTCTTCTCAACCCTGTGGCCAGGCTCAGCTGCATTACCGGGCAAGGTCCAGCGCAAGTGCTGCCCACTCAGGGAAGCGTCAGACCCAGCAATGCGTCCTCTGCAGGAGAACATCCTCCTGCAGGAGCCAGCCTGAGAACTTCAGAGCTGGTGCTTCCAAGGACGCACTGCAGCCACAGCCACCACCAACTGTGTGCAGAAGCAAATGAGGAGCAGCAAGCCTGCTCCACCTTCAGGACCTCTTGAAGCACACTCCCTGGACTTGCACCAAGGCCTGAGAGCAGAATGCACCAGCCCACACCCAGGAGCGACCTGGGCGAGAGTTCAAGTTCCATTTCCACTTCCTCCCCACTGAGTGCAACTGTGTGGTAGACGAGGACCTGCCATGGGGAGACAGCCAGTGAACCTGGTGCCCCCCAGCAGTTCTCACCCTTCCCAGGAGGCCTTCCTCCCATCTCCCCCACCACCTCTAGCCATTCTGGGATATTTCATCTAGACCACATCAAGATTCCTCACCACCTGAGCTGAGCACCTGAAACCCCAACTGCAGGACTTGAGGAGTGTCAGAGAAGACGCACCTGCCCCACCCTTCCTGGGCACCGTGGTCTCCAAGGTGGGGCTGCCAGGAGTTAGATGTCCTCAGATGTGCTCATTCCAACACGACAGCTGAACTCAGTTACCTGAGAGGGACAAGAAAAGGCCAGTGTAGCAGACAGCGTGCCCCAAGTCACAAGTCGGTGGAGCCTGGACCACCTGACCCCTCTGAGATCGCAGCTGTAATTCCTTTAATGTTAAACCTGCATGCAATTCACATGTATCCTCAACTTACATCTTCACAACTTTCAATACAGAATCTTGAAAGCTGCCAATCACCTAGACAACAGGTATGAGTGATTCTCCATGCTTCACCATTTTAACATATATCTGATTATATATATTTATGAACAGCATACAGATGTCCACCTATGCTTCTATATATTTCACACGTTATCACACGAGCTTGTGTGTCAGTACAGCTCGCGTCTCATGCCTGCCTGATGATTTTTAAAGCTGAATATCTCAGAAGGAAGAGTAGAGCTCCTTCGCGCTGGCGCCTGGGGTCAGGCCATGCCGCCCACGCCTCCTCCGTGCATTGTCTTCACTGGATTTCTGTCTCAACAAGGTACTTTCCACCTCTTTCCCCATCTAACCTGTAATGCATCTGTTCCTGAGCCAGGGAGCCACTCACTTCTCCCAAGGCCTTCCCTGATCTTGACATCTAAGCCAACCCCTGCCTTCTGCAGTACCGCTATGCCAGCCCCGTGCCAGGCTATCACCCTCAGGCTCTGCCCCCAACACTAGCCCACATGCTGTTGTTGGGACACAGATTTTTCCTGAAGCCTCTGTGTACAGCCTCCTGCACAGGGAGACCAGGTGGAGGCCAGATCCTGCCGTCCTCACAGAAGCTTCTGGTTTGCTGCGCCCCCTGCACCAGGAGCAACCGCTCTCCTGAAGGTTCACACCACAGGTCACTTTTGCCTGTGCAGCGTGCCTCTTTCACTTCTGGCTTCTTTCACTCAGCATGATGCATGTGGAAAGACCTTGCTGTATAGTATTCCACCAAATGCTCATTCCCATCTCCTGGATTTTGATGGACTTTAGTTTACACCCAGTTTAGGGCTATCGGGAAGAGGACTGACATGGTCTTTTCCACATGTCCATCAGGGAATAGAAGAACTCTCCTCCTGGTGTGTATGCAGGAGTGGAACTGCAGGATCACGCTTGTACCTATGCTCAGCTCTGATGGATCATTCCAAATGTTCCCCAAACATGCTGTGCTGCTCTTTGAAGTTCCATCAGGCTGGAGGTCCCTGCTGGTCACTCGTGATGGGCTGTGGAACTCGCCAAGCCTGGTGGACAGGGAGGGGCTGGTTGGCAGCACCTTGTGCTTGCTGGCTCCAGTATCAACATGTAGGTAGGTGGTGCACAAGGTGTGCTGTCTCCAGCCCCCCGGTGCAGGCTTCTGACCCCCTGTCTCCCTTTCCCTTGCTGTAGCTGCGATCTGGTGCTAGTGCCCGGCCACTGACCTGCCTGGAGCTACTGACCCTCTGCTTTCTGGCAGCCCATGTGCCCATTTCCTGCCCTGGCAGCTGCACATCGACTCCATCTTTCTCTCCCTTGCAGACAGACAGACTGCGTGTACACATGTCCATGCTCAAGGGACCTTTTCTTCTTCCTTCTTTACATGGGCTTAAAACTTCCACCGACTCTAATAGCTGGTGGGTGATGGTGTGGAGTGGGCAGCTTCTCTGTTGTGTAAGGAAAAGTTGAATTGTAGCCTCCATAAAATGAGTCCTTCTTTGCTCCATTTTGTACTTTAAAGTGAATAGAAAATCCTGTTGGAGGAAAGGATGCTGTATTATATGATTCCATGGATGCACGTCATGCACAGCGTTTATATTCCTAGCATTCTCCACTGACCTCCCGTGGGGAATATCTCCATGTTAAAACCCTCACTAGTGACACTCGCAGTAGGGCAATGGCTTCCTTCTACACATGGCAAGCGAGGCTGAGAGGCTTTTACATCCAATTTGCTTAGAGTAACTCTTATTTATGAAATAAGTAGAAAAAGTCTTGTATATGTGTTCTAGGAGATGGTATTTGTCTTCCTAACACTTTCCTTACTAGAATACACTGAAATGTAGGATTGCTTCAAGTCCGAGAGAGGGTGGCTCGCTGGCCAGAGCTGCGACTGTACACACCCCTTCGCGCCTGTTGCGGGTTCCTTTGCAGACAGGTGGGAATGCTATTTGTCCTGTATTTCACAAAGTGACGGAAGGGTCATGAACAAGGCTGCCATTAGCATGCATGTACATTTGTGTAACAAACATCTCAGAAGCTCCTACCTTGGACCAGGCCTGTGCTAGGTGCCAGGGACACTGCATGGAACAAGAACAAAGACGCTGCCTTCCGGACTTTCCGTTCCTGAGAGGTGTGTTAGGGTTATGATAGTGCTAATGTAGACAGTTAAGTTGGGAAGCCAACAGAGAAGAGGGCAGCCAGGAAAATCTCAACAGCAGGTTGATATTCCAGGAAAACCAAAAGAGAGCGAGAAGGAGCCATGGGGACCTGGAATGGTGAAGGCCAAGGCCCCAGGTGGAGACATGCTGGTGTGGCCCATGGGGAGGGAGAAGGGCCAGAGATGAGGTGGGACAGGGGCAGGGGCTGCACCGGCCGGGGACAGGTCACACAGGAGTGGTGCTGCAAGGCTGCCTGATGTGTTACAGCACTCTCGTGAGTGTTATCTGTTCCGTTATTCCACACCTTTGCAATTTCTGATGTTTGCAGACTTTGAGATCCTTGGTTGTCTTACAGCTGTGAAATGCTAGCTAGTTGGGGACGTTTGGGGTATGTTCCCAGGTGCTATCTGTTGAGCAGCCTTGTTCAATGCAAGTGACTTTGAAGATCTTTTCATCCGTTGCTGACCATTCCAGATTTCTCCTTTTTGTAAATTTGTGATTTGCTGTTCCCTGGGTGGACCTCTTTGTTCTGGCTGGGGATTCACTGTCAGTTAGACACGCTGCTACAGGGTTTCTCAGGCCTGTGGCTTATCTGCTTCAATGGCATTTACTGATGCAGAGAAATTTAAACTTTAATGGATTTAAGATTTTTAGTCTTTTCTTTTATGGTTCATACTTAGTCTCAGTTAAGAAGCCTTCCTGAAGGTCTTCACAATCTGTTGTATTTCTCCTAATGGTCTGAAATTATGCCTTTCTGGAATGATGTGAAGTTGGAATTGTTCTTCCTGTTTTTTTTTTTCCTTTGGGGATCTGGAACAGCAATACTACGATTGAACCCAGGAGTGCTCTACCACTGAGCTACATCCCTTTTACTCTGAGATGGGACCACACCAAATTTCCTAGGCTGGACTCAACTTAACTTTTTTTTTTAAAGATAGAAAAAGAGAGAATCAATTTTATTTATTTATTTCATCCTGGTTTTGTTTTTCTGCCACTTAGTTGTGTGTGGTGCTGAGTTTGAACCCAGGTCCTCGTGCATGCCAGGCAGTGGTCGACTTGAGCCATCACTCCACACCCGACCTCAAACTTTCAATCCTCTTGCTTCAGCCTCCCAATTAGCTACAATTACAGGCGTGTGCAGCATGCCCAGCTCAGCACAATTTAAAGTTGAGATAGCGGCATTTTGTCTCATTCCTCACTTTAAAAGGAGTAAGTCCAACATTCCACCATTAAGTAGTACAATGGAGTTTTTTTTTTAATTTTTCATAATCTGATGAAACACCTTTCACCAACAACAGTTATCATTGATGATGCAGAGTTTTATCAAACGCCTCTTCTGCCTTCATTGGCATGATTGTGTGGCCTCATTTCCTGAATGTGTAATGGGAGATTTTACTAATTTGTTTGTTCATCATCATGAGCACTTTCAGATGGCTGGCTGGTTGATCATTTTTAATATGTCATTTTGTGTGAAGCATAAACGTATGTGTTTTGTATTTGGTGAGTACATATCAGTGCATGTGTGCACAAGCACATACGCAGAGATCAAGGCTGGCAATTATGTTGTTGAAATTTATGTACTGTTGCCAAATTTGTGTCTTTTTCATCTACCAGTTACAGAGTGCAATACATTCAAATCTCACTTAACAACTCAAGATTTGTTAATCTTGCCTTATGTGTATACAAATTTTACCTCTGAATATTTTGTAGTATTTAGAAATATATCTTGGGCTGGGGTTGTAACTCAGTGGGAGAGCATTTGCCTAGGGTGTATGAGGTCTTGGGTTCAATCCCTATCACCCAAAGAAGAGAAAAGAAGGAAAGGCAGGCAGGCAGACAGGCAAACAGGCAGGCGCACAGGTGGGCAGGAAGAGATCATGTCTTTCTAGTGTGGTGAGCCTTTTATCCTGTTGTTTCGCTTTTCCTTAGCTCTCATAATGCTTTTTCCCCTGATAACTAATACTAATGTAACAAGGTTCCCTGTGGTTAGAGTTTACCAGTACATTCTTTCACATCTATCTGGTTTAACATTCTTAAATCCTCACAGACATGGCCCTCACAAACAGACTGCAGGTGGACCTCTTATAATCCAACTATAATCCAATTATAGTCCTCTTATAATTCAGCTATCAAGTTACACTATGAAGATTGTAGCTGTCACTGAGTTCTGCCATACTGTTTTGTGGTCATTTTCCTGTAACTTTCTGTGCTTTCCCCCTCTTTCTTTGATATTTAGACTGAGTTTTTTTTCTTATTCTGTTTTTCAGTCTTTTTCCCTAGTTGCCTGGAAACTATACACTGCTTCTATTTTTAAAGTTACCTTTAAAATGCTCAGTTACAGTCTAAATAGAGGAATAGTTCTAGCTCCTAACAATTGCCAGTTCTGATCATAGTCCTCCAATTGCATATCTTAATGGATTTTTATTCTTAACAAATATTTTTCCTACCCTAAATTCTTGGCTAACATTGTTGATGCTATTGATTATGCAGTCTGCACCTGTGTACCTAGCCTGGCCCAACACGTGGCTCATCGTTCCTTCTGCACCTAACTTGGAGTAAAGGGTTCAAGCAGGAGTGCATTTAGTGATTGCCATAGGCTTTTTGTTTTGTCTAGCCATAAAATGACTATAACACCATTTTTTGAATGATAAGCTATCAGATATGTTCCATTAGCACTCAGCCCAGTCCACAGGTCCTGTTTCCTGCAAGGCACTGTGTGTCAATCCTAAGGGCTGTCTTTTCCTTTCCACCTTATTTCAAGTTCATTTCATTGTCTGTAAGGCTGAAGATCAAGTCCAGAGCCTCATGGGCTGGCAAATGCTCTAGTGCTATTCCTTTTAAGTAGCCCATCTTTTCTCCCGGGATTTGGCCTTTGCTTCCTTGTGTCCGTGTGTCCACATGTAGGATTCGTCGTGCTTGCCAATTCTGAAGGTGCAGCTGTCCATCAGTGCTGCAGAGCTGTCAGTCAGTATCTTTCTGAGCGCTAATTGGCCTCATGCTCTTCATTCTCACCACCCAGTACTCCGATGGCCAATTCTCCTTTTCCCCAGGGCAGAGGTGTTAGTCTGACTTTCCCTGAAGCGCAAAATTCCTGCGGTCCATGCTTCGCAAGTGGGGGTCTTGATTTCAACCCTTCTTTTAGGGTGGGCCCAGCCCTGTACCCGCCCTGTACCCGCCCTGTACCCGCCCTGTCTTGTGCTGCAGTGGAAGCCTGTGCTCTCCTCCACCAATGAGCGGGCTCCTGGAGTAGTCCCACCCCACCGCGTGCTTTTCTCCACCAATGGGCAGACTCTCCGGGACAGTCCCGCCCACTTCACTTGCTCTCCTCCCAATGGGCGTGCTCCCCAGGGCCCTGCCCACTCCGTGCTCAGTTGCTGTTTCCTTTCCAGTTCAGCCCCGGGTTTTCCCTCGAGCTTCTGTGTAGGTGGCCTGGGGCCCTGCGGTACTGTACATAATCCTCCAACAATGTGCATCTGCGGTGCTCATTCTCCTGCGGTGCTCCCGGCGCCTTAGAAACATCGCAGAACTTGCTTTTCTCTCCTGTCGGTTGAGGATTCCTGTCCCGACTTCTCCCCCTACCCAAAGGAGCAAAACCAAGGAAGCAGACAAACAGGTCGCCCACCAGGCCACGAAACGTGCACCTGGGGCTCTGCGCTCTGCTCTCTTTAGCTGGCCACCGCTCAGGCGCCCGGTAACCTTCATGCGCACCCAGGGGTACTGTGCTCGATGGGCTCAGGAGCCACATGTCTCAAAATGTGACTACTGTAAAATGCCGGTGTAAAGAGGTACCTAAGGTTGCAGCCTCGCAGCCTTCACGTCGTTGGAGCCGTGCTTCTCAAGACTTAACGGATGTGCACGCACCTCCCACTCCTGCTAAAATGAAGGGCCTGGGTTCCACAGGCAGGGCTGAGATCCCATCTGACCAGCACACTGGGCAGCCGCAGGGGCCGGGGACACCAGGCTGCGGCAAGCCTCCCTCCAGGGGCCAAGGCTGCAGCTGGAGGTGGCACTGGGTCATCTAAGGTGATGATCCAGTATGCCAGCTGCATGGCTGGCCCACTGACTGCCGTGACCCCCAACTGCACGCTGACTTTTGAAGACCAGCAGGGAAAGGGATATAAAATAAGGCGCTAACTTTTAAAATTTGATTACATGTTGAAAGAATAGTTGGAGATTTTGGGATTAAATAAAATGCGTTGTTACAATTAATCTCATCTTTTTTTTTTACTCTGTTGAATGTGACTAATAGAAAGTTTAAATTCCACATGTAGCTAGTACTTGTGCCTCACATTATGTTCCTAGAGTAGTTTCCTATTGCTGCTGTAACAAACTGCCATAAACTTAGTTGTTTAGAGAACACAAATTTACCACCTTATAGCTCTAAGTCCACCAAGCCCCAGAGATCTGGGGGAGACCCCACCTCCCTGCCTTGTCCAGTCTCTGCAGGCACCTGCTGCCTTTGCCAATGGCCTTGCTCACCTCAGGAACAGCCAGTGTCCTCAAGGCCATGCCTCTGCCTCCCTCACACATACCTCTACTTCTATCATGGAATCTCCTCCTCTCAGTGTCCCCACCTCCTTCCTTACAAAGATGCTTCTAATTAATTTTATCCCCCCAAATAACTGATTTCCCATCTCAAGATCATTAACTTCATCACATCTACAAAGTCCCTTTGCCAGCAACTTTACATGTTACCAAGTTTACTAGATTAGGATACAGACACCTCAAGGGCAGTTTTCCAGCACAGTTGCCACTGCGGGGCACTGATCTAGAAAATCCATTTGCTTTCTGACACCGCATAACCCACTCTCTTCCTCAGCCACTACACAAGCAGACTCAGGAATAAGAAGCAAATGATTTTGTTATTTCATTATCACAATGCAAAACCTCAGGTCAAGAAACCTAACATTTTTGAGTGGATTGTTTCCGACTTCTGCATACATTTAATGTAGTATTTGAGGGTTGTGTGATTGATTGTAAATATTGTAAAAGACCAAGCGTCTCAGGTTCTCCTGAGAATTCAAGAGGCTTCTCGTGTCTTACTGAATGCCTATGGTTGGCAGATGCAGTGTACCATGTGTGAAGCTTCCTGAACAGGTCAAAGTCTAGGCAGGTGAGTTGAGGTCCAGCCATAGGGGGCTGGTTTGCCTTGTAAAACTTATGCATTTATTCAACAAGCACTTGGAGGCACTCCTTGGTGTGAGGCATTGCAGGAAGGCTGAGTGAGTCTGCACCCTGGGCGCGGCACCCCTGCAGAGAATAGGATACAAACACGGCTGACACACCCAGCAGTGAAGAGGCAGGCAGGCACGGGGAGCGGGGGGAAGGAGCACTGCGGGCCAAGTCCTCTTGATAAGGTGCTCATGATCCACGATGGCAGGTTGGAGGGAAATCCCCTGGGAGAAGGGACCATGACCTGGGTCTGGAAGAACAAAAGCAAGTATGGTCATCAGCCTAGCAATCCCCATGGCTTCATTTTGTTCAAGAGACACATTTTTAAATACTGGGGTTGACGGCATTGAGTTTTCCTGGCTTTTTTTTCTTTTTCCTCCTATGTTTTAAGCATTCACCTTGGAGGTCAGATCAATAGAGGAAGTGAAGGACCCAAAAGAGAGGGTAAGGGAAAAAATGGAATTATTGCAATTTTCCCCCACATACTTCCTGTCCACTATGCAAAATGACTTGTAGTTAGATTAGATTTGAGAAATGCAACCAAAACCCAGCTTGTCAAAATAACAGACACTGGCTGAGTTTTAGGAACAGTGGTGACACATGGTCTAACTTAGTGTACATTTTAGAATATTTAAGATTCTGCGGTGGTCTAAATATACTTCTCTTGTAGCAAATTTTCATATTCATAAGTTCTCCATAGACCACGGTGTCCTCCTGTCTAAGTATTCATCCATCTATTCAGTAGCAATGCTAGCCAGTTTGAGGAGTCTGTGGAGAGCACTCTGGACATGTGGGGCTCTTGGTCATTAATTAAGCATTTCAAAGCCTATGTGGACTGAGGGCCTCACTTGGCCTTGTGGGTTCTCAGATGACTGAATGGTCCTGTCCCATCTGGAAGGTGGAGCACGTAGGGACCCCACAGGGAAGGCTGACCCAGGAGCGGGGCCGTTGTGTCTCATGTAATGTTTATTGGATGAAATTCAGGTGTCCCACAAAGGGTAGCAAGTAGTTTTACAACAAAAGTGAAATAAGTCTGGAGAATGGAAATTCAGCTGGGTTAAGATACAACCTTGCCTACTGTACCCTTTTCCACTTTTTGAGAACAATATAATTCAGCCAGCTTCTCATGGAACTGATACAGGAGTTCCCCCTGGTCTCCCTGACTTCACCATGGCTTGGCGTGACTGGGACCTCCTTCTGGCGAGATGATTTTCTTCCTACCTAGTGGCAGGAAGCCAGGACCTCTGCAGTGCTGGTGTGTGTCACCTGTCAGAGTGGTGAGAGTCAGGTTTTGCTGTGGAACTCAGGCTGCTGCTCCGGAAAGCCTGATGTGCAAGGCTCACCCCTATTACCCCCACTTTAGGAGTTACCGGAAGCTAAGCAAATGCTGAAAGCTCTTATAGATGAATGCTAAGATGTCGTGAGGAGGGCTTCTGCCTCTGAGAATGTGGGACAGATACAGGTAAACGCCCTAGACAAATCTATAAAACAGAGGAAGAAGGCAGAGTGGCCAGGGACCTTGCAATTCACGGAATAACGGCTTTAAATCTCCTGAGTTTTCTTTTGTCCCGCATGTCCCAGATTGGGGGCCGAAGAGGCCTGGAAGTCAGAAGTTCCACGGTCCAGGCAAAAGAGGCCTCAGTGTCCAGGTGTGGTGGCCATGCCTGTAATCCCAGCAGCTCAGGAGACTGAGGGAGGAGGATCACAAGTTCAAAGCCAGCCTCAGAACTTAGCAAGTCCCTGACCAGCTTGGTGAGACCCTGTCTCAAAATAAAAAAAATAAGAGCTGGGGATGTGGCTCAGTGATTAAGTGCCCCTTGGTACCCTGGTTCAATCCCTGGTACCAAAACAAACAAACAGAAAAAGATACCTCAGAGAAAGCCTGTTCTCCCTCGCCAAGGGGCAGACAGTGGCCAGTATCCTGCAGCCGCACCCAGAAGTCACCATGGCCCCACTCCCTCCTAAGCCAGTGAAGGCTGAGCAAGGTCAGCAAGGGATCCAGACCCTCTCCCCTCATACTCAACACCTCCTGGGTACCAGCATGGTGAGGAAGGGAGTCCAGCCAGCCCAGGACTGTCCTCTCTGTCCACGGTGGCCACCATGGAGGGCTGCACACCCACTCCCACTACAGGGTGACTCCAATGTTCAAATGGAAAGGGAGAAGAACCCAAACATCTAGACAGCTTTTCAAAAGAAAACAGAACCCCCCTCAGGCAAGGCAGTACGTGGCTACAGCAATGAAGACCATGCATCAGCCCAGGGAGATGGAATCTGCAGTTAAATCAGAATAAAAGGCCTGATTTAAAAAAAAAAATTATACATGCTACAACCATCTTCTTCATGGGGGCTCCTGTGTTTTCTTTTATGGACCTGTGTTTATGAAGAAGACATTACAAAAGAATTGAGGAGTCTTCTAAAACTTACTTAAAAGCTGGATAAATCATTATTCTGGGATGAGAACTAAAACTGAATTATGGGTCATGTTTGCATAATAATCAACCTCATGTTTTAAAATGAATATGATTTATAAATCCAAAATCATAATTAGGTCTGTGATCTAGATTGGTTGGTTTTGGTACCAGGGCTGGGCCTGGGGATACCAGGATAGGCGGGGTCAGAGGGCCATGCCTGCTGGGTCCTGTGCTGGGGACACCAGGATAGGTAGAGGCAGAGGACTATGCCTGCTGGGCCCTGTGCTGGGGCTGGGGACACCAGGATAGGCAGGGGCAGAGGGCCATGCCTGGTGGGTCCTGTGCTGGGGCTGGGGACACCAGGATAGGCAGAGGCAGAGGGCCATGCCTGCTGGGCCCTGTGCTGGGGCTGGGGATAACAGGACAGGTGGGGGCAGAGGGCCATGCCTGCTCGGTCCTGGGCTGGAGCTGGGGACACCAGGATAGAAAGAGGACTGTGTTGTGAGGAGGCTGTTTGGCCAATCACATTGAAGTGTGAAAACAGGAAAATGAATCAGATCTACCTTTGAAGTCGTGTCAGCACCCAAGTGTTACGTAAAGGAAAGACCTGGGCTTTGTGGCACGCCTGCCTACATGTCGGTGACAATCCAGGTGTCCCTCTTACTCAGAATGTTTGGCATCACTGGATCCCAGTCCAGAGAACAAGAGCTCTTACGTGACGATATTCTGAGAGGCTATTCAGACACAGCGTAGGCATAACATGAAAGCTAAGTCCACAGAGATGGTCAGCAGTGAGCACAAACCATTACGATGACCAATTATACAGCAAGAATGAGGCCCTCCTTGTGCCAGGACATTTTCTATGACATCCAGTGACAGAGCCTCTGATTTAATTAAAATAATTTCCTTCCAGAAGAAAGCAACCAAGGGACACAGGTTGCACAAAACATGGACCTGATGGGGGAGCTCCAAAGTGCTCCAACAGCTGAGCACCACAGCCTCACTTGTGACCCAGGCATTTGGGAGGCCGAGGCAGGAGGATCACAAGTTCAAGGCCAGCCTAAGCAACTTAATGAGACCCTATCTCAAAAAAACAAAAAACAGCAATAACCAAAAAAAGAGCTGGGGTGTGGCTCAGTGATAGAGCCCCCCTGGGTTCAAGCCTCAATACTGGAAAAAAAAAGAAAAGAAAAGAGAGAGAGAGAGAGATCCATCTCCAACAGGGAGGCCAGACCAGCAGGACAGGATTTAGATGGGGCTGAAACCTTCAGTCCCATAGTCTGAGATGCTGCCTCAAGGTGGGACTGGAAGAGTGGAACTGTGGATAGGGACAGCACCCTTTTGACAATGATCTCATCAGATTTGTCCATCATCTGTCAATTTATATTTCACAGGAAGAGCAAACAGGCATTAACTTGTAGGTTTGGACCTGGTTCTGAACGGCTGAATGAACTCAGAACTAGTGAGACCAGAAGAATTGGAAGGGAATTTTGAGACCTTTATAAACAAACCCATCAACCTCCAGGAGGAGAGAACAAGGGACAGGGACGAGGCCACCAGGGCGAGGGGCAAACCCAGGCCACAGTCCACACTTGAGGAGGGGCATAAAAGCTGGGCGAGGCAGGAGGGGCAGCAGACCTGTGGCCTCTCAGGCAGGCACGTGGGCAGAGTGAGAACTCTACTCCTGAGGTCTGCAGACACAGGTGGCCACACCAGCGGACTTGTGAAGGCTTAGTGTGATGATTCACTGGAGTCCCTGAACCGAGAGCAATCACCCCTGTTAACTCAGCTATGAAGCAGCCATCTTCAGGGGGTGGGCAGCAACAGGAGCCGAGGTTTGTGGGGAGTGGGGTACAATCTTGCCCTCCAGGGCTGTTCTCTGGGCACCCCAGGGCCAGTCCCAACCTGGCAGGAGCAGGTGCACTGGGGGAGCGTCAGGGCCCACAGCTGGGGTGGGCTTCCTGCGTGAATGTCCCAGGGTTCTGCCCAGGTTACTGCAGAGCGGGCAGTTCCCGTGAACGTCTTGCTGGGAGAACTGAGGCACAAGCACAAGTCCAATGATCCCTCGACTTCTGGGTTCTACAGACTGCCACACTTACAAACTAATCCATGCAATCACTAACTTTCTATCTTGCCAAGTAAGGATGGTTTTAAACACGTCCATATCATAAACGGATGCATGGGAGTCCCCAAACAGCCCTCAGAGAGCATTTGGAAGCCCTGCTCTTACCCCATCAGAAAAGACCTCTGCCACCACAAATCTCTATTCAGAACATTGACTTTAGCAGGAAATAGATTCCAGTGAGAGATTGTAAGGAAGGGACTCACTGGAGAGGTGTGGGTAGAGTTGGGAAACAAGGATGGGGGCGACCTGAGCACAGGCAGGAAGCTGGCTCCACCCCACCTACCAGGCGAGGAAGAACTCCACCTGCTCCTGAGAGCTGAGACCAGCTGAGTGGCCACCAGCGGTCCCCAGACCAATAAGGACCCAGGCCCTCCCGGGAGGTGCCACCCAGAGACAGGAAGGGCTGGAAAGTATGGACCCTCTGCTGTCCTCATGCACCCTGCCTACTGGCAGAACAGTCCAGAGCTGGAGGCAAGGAGGCCTGGTGAGACCACTGCTGGGGTCAGCCTCCTGGACCACAGCAGAGCAGAGGAGAAGGTGGCAGGAGGGCAGGGCGGAATGGAGGACGCCAGCACAGAGCGAGTAGCACCGAGTTATGATGCGGTCATTCTTCTTTTGAGCACCTGCAGTTGCTGGAAACTAAAATCCCTGTGTGTGGGCTGAGCACTGAAGGTAGACTGAAGAATGCTCCACACTTCTTGTGCCTCTTTTTAGGACTGAATTGTTGATACACCAACTTTCTTCTCTGAACCTTTCTTATGCCAAATATATTCTGGATTCATAATTGTTAATCTTTGAGTTCCGATAGGTGTTGATGCACTCCAACTTCTTAATTTTGTTCTTGAATCATATAATCTGGGAAATGTTTTTTCCAACTGAACTTAATTTTAGCTACTTCTAAAGAAAAAAAGAAGTGGGTAACCTAATGTTTTGTCAGTCAAAAACTAAATTCCACAACCGTAATGGAGGTTGGCAACAGCTCAAGGTCGAAGCCTGTGTTGCTGCTATTGCTGATAAAAGCCAAAGCCCTTTTCCTCTCCCAGCACAGGAGTGCTGCCCGTGGTATCGAACAGAGATACAAATGGCGCCACTGAGTGCAAGGGGATCAGCACAAGGACAGGAGGGCAATGGATTCGCAGAGGGGCCCAAGGGAAGGAACGGAGGAGAGAGAGAGAGAGAGGAAAGAGACTCCCAGAGGGGTCCTGAGGCAGGAACAGAAAAGAGAGGAAAGAGATTCCCAGAGGGCTCCAGGGGAAGGAAGAAGGAAAGAGAGAGAACATGAATTCCCAGAAGCATCCAGGGGCAGGAGCAGAGGAAAGAGAGAGGAAAAACTGTTCCCAGAAGGGTCCAGGTGCCGTAACAGAAAAAGAGAGAAGACACAGATTCCCAGAGGGGAAAGAGATTCCCAGAGGGTCCAGGGGCAGGAACGGAGGCCAGAGAGAGGGCACGGATTTCCAGAGGAGTCGAGGGTCAGGAACTGAGGAAGGATAGAGGAAACAGATTCCCAGAGGAGTCCTGGGTCAGGAAGAGAGGAGAGAGAAGAAACTGATTCCCAGAGGGGCTGAGGGAAAGGAATGGAAGAAAGAGAGAAGATACTGATTCCCAGAGGGAAGAAAGGAAGAAAGAGACTACAGATTCCCAGAGAGATGGAGGGGCAGGAATGGAGGAGAGAGGAAATGGATTCCCAGAGGGGTACAGAGGCAGAGAAAGGAAACAGAGGTCCCAGAGGAGACCAGGGTTAGGAACAGAGGACAGAGAGAGCATACAGATTCCCAGAGGTATCAAAGGACAGGAACAAGGAAACAGAGGAAATGTATTCCAAGAGGGGAGAGGAGAAGAAAAGGAGTAAAGAGAGATGGAATGGAGCTCCCAGAGGAGTCCAGGGGCCAGAGTGGTGGAAAAAGAGAAAAAATGGATTCCCAGAGAGGTCCTGGGGCAGGACAGAGGAAAGACAGAGGACACAAATTCCCAAGAGTCAAGGGGGGAAAAGAAAAGGAAAGGGAGGGGAAAGGATTCCCAGGTAGATCCAGGAGCAGAACAGAGGAGAGAGTTTGGGTTTGGAAATGGAGAGAAGAAATGGAGTTCTGAGAGGGGACCACAGGCAGGAAAGGAGGAAAGAGAGAGGAATGGCATCCAGACAGGTCCAGGGAAGGAATGGAGGAGACAGTGAGAACATGGATTCAAAGCAGGGTCAAAGAGCAGGAATGGAGGAAAGAGAGAGGAAATGGATTCCCAGAGTTGTCCATGGGCAGGGATGGAGGAAAGAGAGAGGAAGTGGATTCCCAGAGTTATCCATGGGCAGGGATGGAGAAGAGAGAGAGGAAATGGATTCCAGAATTGTCCATGGGCAAGGATGGAGGAGAGAGAGGAAATGGAGTCCCAGAGTTGTCCATGGGCAGGGATGGAGGAGAGAGAGGAAATGGATTCCCAGAGTTGTCCATGGGCAGGGATGGAGGAGAGAGAGGAAATGGATTCCCAGAGTTGTCCATGGGCAGGGATGGAGGAGAGAGAGAGGAAATGGATTCCCAGACAGGTCCAGGAAAGGAATGGAGGAGAGAGTGAGAACATGGATTCAAAGCAGGGTCAAGGAGCAGGAATGGAGGAGACAGAGAGGAAACAGTTTCCAAAGGGGCTAGTACAGAGAAAAGAGAAAAGAAATGGAATTCCCAAAGGGTCTGAGGGGCTGAAACTTAGGAAAGAGATAGAAAAGAGATTCCCAGAGATGTCCAGGGGCACAAATAGAGGAGAGAAGAAATGGATTCCCGGAAGACTCAGGGGCAGGAATGGAGGAAAGAGAGAGGACACAGATTCCAAGACGGGCCCAGGGTCAGGAACGGAGGAAAGAAAGAGGATATGGATTCCCAGAGGTGTCAAGGGGCAGGAACAGAGGAAAGCCAGAGGACACAGATTCCCAGGGTTTCCATGGGCAGAAACAGAGGAGAGGAAGTCTGATTCCCCAAGGGATCCAGGGGCAGGAACAGCAGAAAGAGAGAGGATATGGATTCCAAGAGGGGTCAAGGGCCAGGAACAGAGGAAAGTGAGAGGAAACTGATTCCCAGAGGGCTCAAAGGGCAGCATGGAGGAAAGGGTTTCCCAGAGGGGTCAAGGGGCAGGATGGAGGAAAGAAAAGAAATGGAGTTCGCAGAAGGACTGAGGGGCAGGATCTGATTAAAAAGAGAAGAAACGGATTCCTCAGGGGTCGAGAGGCAGGATGGAATAAAGAGAGAGGAATAGGACTTCCCAGAGCGGTAGAGAGGCAGGAACGCATGATGGAGTGGCCAGGAGCTGAACGTGTGAGGACAGCAAGGAGGCTTGAGGCTGGGGGGGGGGGGGGGGGCGTGTACTGGGGTAGGGACAGAGGGCTCCAAGAGGAGTGAGTGCTGAACCTCAACAGGTGTGACCAGGACCTTCCCAGGAAAGGAATTAGTCACATTCCCCTGGGGGTTTAGCAGGGGAGAGGCTGGCACCACTCAGAACTCTTGGCAACATAAAATACTCTTGAGAAAATCTAGTGAGGAAAACACTGACCCAAGAAATTTGCACTTGGTAGAAGTATCGGCTGGAAAAGGAAACTTGTGGCCAAAGCTATTGTCCTGCTTTAAAAGTGAATCACCAAGACAAGACTGAATCCTCACATGCACCGGAACGAACAGGATGGTTGCTGGTGAAAGAATTTTAGTGAAATAAAAACAAAAACAGAAAAATATCACAAACCATTAAATGTGCTCTGTTGGAAGTTAGGCCGGGCTAGGTGGGCACTGGGTCTGCTCCAAGAGGAGTCCCGGAGCCAACTTGGTGCAGTGCTGATGCAGCGGTGCAGCGAAAGTGTCCTCCAGGCCCCTACCGCCCTGACTGCCAGGCTCACGCTGGCATCTCAGGGACAGCGTTTCTCTGGACCTCAGTTTTCTTCTCTTTCTGATGAGTACATTGGCATGGGTGTATCTATCCACGGTGGAATAAATGGAAGAGATCAGAAATAAACTCAGGGGAATCCCTGCTGTCCACACAATGTGAAGACTGGGATAATTCTTCATGTAAATGACTTGGTTACAGCCTTGGAAACATTCTGTCACTTACAGAATGAACAAAAAGAGATTTACTTTATAAAGTGAGACAATACTTGGGAGGCTGAGGCAGAAGGATTGCAAATTTAACGAGGCCATAAGGAATTTATCAAGACCCTGTCTCAAAAAAAAAAAAAAAAAAATATATATATATATATATATGAAAAGGGCTGAGGATGTGGCTCAGTGGTTAAGTACCCCTGGATTAACTCCCTAGTGCTAAAAAATAAAAAATAAAGTGAGACAAAAATTCCTATTTTTTGTTTGAGATTCTGCAAGATAGAATACAAGGCATTGTGGAATCCATTGAATAGTGGGGTTTAAGGTAAAGTCCTCAAAGTCTTATTTTTTTGTATTTTGTGCTACTGGCCAGAGAGAATATTTAAATTCTCTTAATTCAGTTAAATTCATTTAATATTGAACCAGGCACTTCATTCAGAATGATCACAGGATACTAAGGCTCATGGAGACAACCTTGAACCGGAATTGCTAATGAGATGATCAGTGTAAAATTGAGCTAATTAAATAATCAACAGGCTTATGCGTTTGCTTTGTGTCCAGGATGGTCCCCTCTAATTCCAGCACATATTTCTGATTTTGCTTACAACAGTGAAGTTGCAAGGATATTCCTGTTGGAAGTCATTTCCCAATTCCTGCTGCTTGTTCCAGGATTGACGCTGTGGGCTGACCCTGGCCTCGTCTTGACAGCCCGGCGGGAGCTCGGGATTTGCCTGGTCCATGCAGTGCAGCCCCTGGATTGCAGGGGTGTGGTGGGAGGGGAACAGTGTGTGGAAATCTAAGCCCCTCTGCAGCCATGAGCCACCCAGGTGTGTGTTCCGCAAGGTGGAAGCAGCTCCCGTGAGGCTGCCATCTGAAGGCCACAGGTCCTCTACCAGAGTGCAGCACGTTCTTTCCTACACAGGGCCTCATTTCTCACGTTAGTTTCACTTTACCGTTTGACGCAAATGGCTGCTCAAGGTCATGGTCCGTTAAGAGCCCCCAGGGAGTGTCCGCGCTTTTTCTTCATGTCTGTAAACTTCACCTTGCGCTGTCTTTTCCACATTCTGAGAGGGTCAGGCGAGAGGAGCCTGGCTGATGCTGCAGAACCACTGCGCCACCCACCCACTGCTGCTCAACCTCTTCGCATCCTGGCAGGTCTTAGAGTTTATATGCCTGTGTTTAAAGGAGCAGGTGAGGAGAGAGCTCAGGGTTAGGACATGGTTCTATTACGTTTGCTGGGAAAGCTATGCGTGGAACCCCCAACATAGAAGAGACTGGCGTTTGCGCCTTTGCTGGCTTCTTGGGTGATTGAGAGGGGCCCCTTGCCTGCCAGGCATTGTTCAGGTGCAGGGCACACAGGCCAGGCCCCTCCAGATGCCCTGGACCTGGAAGATTCAGACGTCTGTGAGACTTGTATGCACATGAGCGCACCGCGGTTTCAGTGAGGGGTGAAGGAGGAAGTGCCAGGTCCCCTTGGCAGCAGGAAAAACTTGGTCAAGGACACAATGATTTGCTGAGTCTCTAAGGAAGAACTAGAACTTCCAGGGTGGCATGAGAGGGTGCAGGTGGAGCGTTCCAGACACAAAGACCCCAGACTTAAAGCCACTGGGCTGGTGTGGGATCCAGGTACCGTTGAGTATGCAGGGAGGGAGGAGGCAGGAGGGTGGCCCTGTGTTGCATAGCAGGCTCCTGGGCCACAGTAGGCTCTATGCTCCCCAGGGGCAGAGGAAGGGGGTCTGGCTGCAGCTGGGCCAGGAGGGGCGGAGACAGAGAGGGCAGGGACTGAGAGAAGGCTGTGCACACACAGCAGGCAGTGCCGTGGAGGTGCTGGGGGTGAAGAAGGGGGCTAACGCGATGGACTGATGGGATGTGAGACTAGGAAATCACCAGCCTAGCATGGCTCCCGGACTCCTACCTGGGTGAAATGCCAGTGATGCTTCCACTTACCAAGAAAGGTTTAATAACAAAAATAGCCTTCAGGAACAGAGAACCAGGTCAAGAGCAAGGTTTTCAAACAGCATGCGCTGGAGAGGCAACACCCAGCCCTGTGACCTCTTGGTGGCAGCGGGGCCCAGTTCCACCAGGAACCTTCCCTCTGCCCCACAGCACCAGTGTCTTTGAGGTCCACACCTCACCCCACCCTGTCAATCTTGGGGTGTGTCTCTATTCCATCCTCAGTGGAACATGGATGCTTGGGGACACAACCCGTTCCCAAGAGCTGACCGGGAAAGGACAAGCGGCGTCTGGGGCTCCACAGCAGGGCGAGGCAGCATCTCCAAGACTGCTCCTTGTATCCAACAGGGTCTGAGGTGGTCCTATTGGTCTGACAGGGAAAGGTAACCAAAGCTACCCAGGACACATCAGCATGTGTGGACAGAGCCCGGGATATTTGCCTTCAGGAGCTCCAGGGACAGAAACAGTGCTGGGTGCAGGAGCAGAGGCTCAGGAGCCATTTGTCACAGGTCAACAGGACTGATATGACAGCTGCCTGCCCTCCTGGTTCAGCAGCAGGAGACCCACACCTCAGGGGCAGGTTGGCTGGGACTCTGCCCTGCCTGCCACTGTCCTCCTTCAGGGACTCAGGCTGATGGAGAAGCCCAAAGCTAGGGCTATGCCATCCAATAGTGTGGTTCACCAGCCACTTTCTTTTTCACCAAAATTACTTAAAATTCAGCACGATTGACACTTTGGCTTCTCAATTGTGTTATACACATTGCTAAGCGCTCCATGCCGCGTGCGCCCAGTATTCTCCTGGACTTCTGAGCCGGAGTACTGGGCTTGGGGTCCTTCCACTGACAGTCAGATGCCCTCTGGCCCCTCCAGTGGGGCCTCCAGAGCAGTTCTTCTGCATCAGCAGAGAGCCAGAAGCATCCAGTGAGCCCAAGCCTGACACCCGGGAGCTCCACACCTGCTCCCCTTCTTCATCACCCAGACTGCAAGCAGGGAAAGATGCACTCATGATTTAGACCTGCAAAAAGTCAACAGAAGAAAGCAATTGAGGGCCTTTTCTCTAGGATGTCACAGGAAAGCTATGAGCTCAGAATTCAATTTAAAAGTAGCCATGGCAGCAATGATGTCTTACTGTTCCCCCTCCGTGATGTGCACCTCGTTTCTTCTTCAGCAATACCACGCAGGCGTATCATGATCCCCACTTGAGGAAACTGAGGCTCCCAGCACAGGTCCACCCAACATCAAAGCTCCATTCACAGGTGGAGCACGCTTCTTCTGGGTCTTTCCATTTTCACCCTTCAGTTCCCTAATACAGCCAGATTCTGACTTCTAATCCTACAGTGTGGCTTAACCTGCCCCCTCTGAATCTCCTGCTGGAACTGAATCCCTAGGGTGAAGAGCAGGGTCCAGGCAGGACCTGAGAGCAGTAAGGGCGTTAATGCACTCACGAGTCACTCCAGTGCCAGTTTGCGAGAAGAGCTAGTGTGCCAGGCCCCTGGGCTGCCTTGGGACTCTGCCAAATGCAGGTCCCTCTTTCCTTTCTACCTTAGCCAGCCTGGGCTGTTGTAATTAGCAACAGGGAAGGGACTGAGGCAGGTCTTAGAGGCTGCCATGAGCACACAGGCAGAAAGGGCGTCTGTGATGGGTATGTGCACACGTGCATGTGGCTGAGCCCGCAAAAGCCCTGGGAGTCCAGGGCTGTGAGTTTGTAGGCACTCGGCTGCGATGGGCAAGCGCCAACTCTACTGATGCTCTGTCCACCTTTCCCTTGAAGTTGTCCCTGTGCCAGCCCTCCACCTTCTCAGGTGCTGAGGTAGCCATCCTGGTCCACATGGATGTGGTAGCTTCCTGGGTGCTGTTGGGGTAGGGGCTCAAAGCCACGTTGCAGACCGGGTGACCTCGATGGGCTCAGCCTGTGTTCCACTCCTCTCCCCCACAGCACTCCTCAGCAGGTAAGCAGCGCTGTTTCAGCAGTTGTAAAGCTGATGTCTGTAAAAGATGTATGGGGTTTACTTCACGGATGGGCTACAAATTCATAGCAGGTCAACCGTGGAAAGCCCTTCAGTTACAAAGGAAGGAAGGAAACACATTAACTTTCAATGAAAAAGATATGAGTATGTTTTTTTCTCTTTTTTCCAATGGAGAATTAAAAAAGAGTCTCCATGACGATAATGGGTGGGAGCATCTTAGTAGCCTGGCTCTCAAGAACTCAGGTCAATGCGAGTCCTCTGTGTCTCCAGCCATTCCCTAGGCCACCAACCTCAGCTACAGATGGGATGCCTTGCCCCTCATCTCCAGGGGTCTCCTGCTGCTGGAGGCCATGGGCCAGCCAAGTCCTTGAACCCCAGTTCCCTCTCTCCAGGAACTTCTACACCCTGTGGGAGGGTGCCCTCTGGCCTCAGCCAAATGGTGGCTACATATTTGCCAAAAATTTACCGGAACCCATAAAACAACTTTCCATAGCCGGGGACAGAGCACCCTTTTTCTTTGCTATTATTGTTGCTTTTAATCTCAGCAGCCATCTAGAGCCTGCAGCCAAAGCAGCCTGTCCCTGCGCTCTCTGGTTTCTTCTGGCCTGAAAAAGGGGAACAACCTGCAGTGCTGTGTGTGACGTTGCGCAAAAGAGGTCTCTGTGCCTGGTGCTTGCTGTATCACCCTCAGTAAAATGTTAACGAGGGGAGAACTAAAGCGCTGGGTCCATGACGCTGAACCCGTTCTTGTCAAGTGGTGAGATCAAGTTCGCCTTCCCAACCATGCTGCGTTGGTGCCGTGTTACCGAGGGCTGCGCCGAGCAGGCCCTCACGGTGGGGGTCACAGAATGCTGGAGCTGGGCCAGCTCGACCCCCGCACTGATCCAGGACCCTCACCAAGCACTTGCTCTTGGCTGCAGCATGTGGCAGGTCAACTCTGCAGCTCAACGCTGTGCATGAAAGTCGCTGTAAGAATGTGTGGCACAGCCTGGTGCCTCCACAACTACTAAAATCTATCCCAGTGCCACTGAGGTTTAATTCCAAGTAGGAAAGGGAATAGAGAAGATGAGAAAAGGGCACGTGAACTGCAAAGACAGGTGCGCTCACTTCCGTGGCTCAATGGGTACCCTCGAAGACTTAACCCATCTGCAAAGGGGTGCCAAGTGTCCCAACCTCAACGAGGAGGCCCAGGGCTGCCAGAAAGACACACAGTAAAAGTAGCAGGGCAACTGTGTCCCTTCTCTAAGTGAACAACCTGTATCCTGGGAAATCACCTACTTTGCAGGACACTGGGAGGGACCTCTGAGGCAGGGCTCCACCCTGCACATTGTGAACTCAGCTCTGTTCTCACCTAGCCCACTGTTGGTGCCTAGTGTGCAGCCCTGGGTGTGGTTTGTGGAGGTGGCTCTGGATGAGGTGTGTGGGTGTGGCCATGGGTGTGGCCCATCACTCCAAGGCTATGCCTGGAGACCCTGTCCACCACTCCAAGGCCAGGCCCTGAGAAACCAGGCCTGCCAGGTATTTTTAGCTTTTCAAAGCACAAAAGCCCACAAAACTTTCTCTAGAGCAACAAGTGATTTCTTTTAACTTGCAGAGGTGAAACAAGAAATGTGGACTCAGGATGCTGCAGGCAGAGTTCAGACCTACCAGTGTGGAACAGGCCCCTACCCAAGACAGAAGCTTACGGAGGCACAGAGATGCAAGGACCATGCAGAGAACAAGAAGGCAGAGGAAGCACAGCAACTCCTGGAGAGAGAGACTGGCATTTCACCTTAAATCCGTGGACCATGGGCTCACCGGAGGCAGAGGCTGGAGGAGGAAGGCAGTTCACAGCTCCATTTCAGCAAGAGACACTCTTGTGCAAGTTAATAAGAGCCACTGTCCAGAGGTTCAGGGCAGGAAGGGCTGCAGGAGGCTTCAAAGGTAAAGGTGTGGGCCACATACCTGAGGGCCCGGCTCAAGCAGCTCCTTCCCAAATGGCCCAAGTTCTGATCACAGCTTCCCTGTGCAAGGCTGGCCTCCAGGACCTGGCCCTGGACTTGGTGCTCTTGGACCTGCTGTGTGGTTTGGCTCTGGAATGGAAGGGCCACAGCAGAAGTGGGAAGGAGGGGCAGGCATCCTGAGAGCCAGTGAGCAGGGGAGAGCTCTGACAATCCCACGTGCCCAGTGGACAAACCGGGGGTTCATCCTCACCCCAATACGCCCAGCTCTATGACCTCAAGTCTTGAACCTGCATTTCCTCAACATGAAATGAGGCAGCCACCTGCCTGCTCAGCTGTCAGGAGGCAGGTCTGGAGTAGAGTCTGGAGTTCCAGAGCAGAGGAAGCACTGGACAGTGTGTCCTGCCCTCCTCCCCCCTCGGAATTGCCCTAACCTGGCCAGAAGGCCCATTTGCCCCAGCCAGAACAGCACAGCACCCTTCACACACCGAGTTCAGGAGCCCAGCTTCACACCTAGAACGCTGTCAGAGGACCGCATTCTGGGAGTAAGGCAACCAGCAGAAGCACTTGGGACATTTGGTACCAGCTTCGAGTGGCTGGGGTGCAGGGCTCGCTCCTGCCCACTGAGCAGAGGGACTGGAGGAAGGCTCCAGAGCTTCTAGAGGACTCTGTGCATGTTAGCACTGGGAACAAGGGACAGGCCATGGGGCTGAAGCCCAGGTGCTGCAGGTCCTGGAATCTTCAGACGCAGACTGAATAGCAGGACGCCGAGGCTCAGATAGTGCATAGCCAGAAGGAGGCCAAGCAGCGATGGGTGAGTGCCTCCCACACTCTGCCAGCTCCTGCGGCTCCCTGGAAACTTGATATCATAGACCCTGGACCTTCACTGATCACGCCAAGCCCAGGCTGTCCTCCCCACCTGTCCAACACACCTCCACAGCCCCTGCCTCCAGTAGGAGCCCTGGTCCCCATACATGCACTTCCTGCCTGCAAGTTGGCCAGGCATTGCAGCCACTGCGTGGAGGACAAGCTGCCTTCCCTTCAGCATCTCACCCTGGCTCTGACACCCCAGAAAGCAGAACTGGATACAAACAGATTCATCCAGGCTTGACCCAGGGGTTGTGATTCACTGGAATCCAAGCACCTAGGCCTGAACAGGCTCCTGACGCCCAGTGGGTCTGTGCTGCAGCTTTCCCTCTCCTGCACCAGGGGACGGGGTCCCCTGCAGAGGCCAAGCGTGTTGAGGAAATATGGAACTCCACCCTCTCCACCCTCTGGCACCCGGGGGGCACTGATCAAAGCACTTGAGCCTCCAAGCTCTCCAAAGGAGGTTCGCAGAGTACAGATCTGAAGACAGAGGAACTGTGCTCGCAGAACAGCAGAACACACAAGAGCCCGACAAACAGCCTCCTCCCGAGGCTCAGAAACACTGCAGCCCTGTCAGTGTCTATGATGAGGTCAGGAAAGGGCAGAAGCAGCTCAGAAAGTATTTGAAGGCCTTGGCCCCAAGCTGAGCTGCACTCTCAAAACCCTTGCTCCAGATCACCAAGCAGACCAGGAGACCGGGGAAGTCACTTTGTCTTTTAAAAGAAGAAATCGTGCAAGGCAGCAAGGGAAACTAAACCCAGCCCACATTAGGAGTGGCTCACAGAGGCACAGGAGAAGAGAGCGGGCAGCACAGAGAACTTTCCCTGAGGAGAGGGAAGCAGCTTCCAGAAACTGAAACAGGACAGCAAGAAGGGTGTCCCCAAGCGACAAGGGAGCTGTCCTTCAGCCTCTAGCGCTAGGAGAAAGCATGAGATTTCTGAAACCGTGGGTGGTCTCTGAGCAGAAGAGTAAAGGAAGCAAGTGTGGCCACACTCTGAGATCCCACCTGCCACGCTTGATGGGCCAAGTTCATGGGTAGGAATGGGCCTATGGAGGACTCGGGGTGCTGGCAAGGACAGGCAGCTGATGGAGGCTTGCACTGACCCCAGCAGGGCTCAAAGGCCACCTTTATCCAGCACCCAAACACTCTGCACTAATTGCATCCTACCTGGCAGGAGGAGTGCCCCTGGGTGTGCTTTAGACTCTCTTAACCAACAAGCCAGTTCAGCTCTTGAACCAAGAAAGATGTGCATCATTGAGCCCAGGAAGAAGGAACGATGGAAAAAATCAGCAACTTGCTTAACCCTCACAAGAAGAAAGTGTGGAAGAAAGGAAGAGGATAAATCAGGAAGAAAAAAACAGAAAAAATAAAGAAGACAAAGACAAGAAGGAGGTCTCAAGGAACTTAACAAGGAGAAGGACGAGGGAAGCCACACAGAAACAGCAGGAGAGAGGGTAGGCTATGCCCCATGAGCACCCCCACCAGTTGAGGCCACCAAGGAGGTCCCAAGCCACTAGGTCAACCAAAACAGAACTGCTTCTGCTACAGCAGCCACCCAAGAGCCCCCACCTGCCTGCTACCACCACCACAGCCAACATCCACAGAGCCATGGAGACCTCTAGCTGGACAGGAGAGACCAAAGTCCCCACGTCCCTGCCACCACCATCAGAGCCAACATCTACAGAGCCATGGAGACCTCTAGATGGGCAGGAGAGACCAAAGTCCCCACTTCCCTGCCACCACCATCAGAGCCCAGGTCCACAGAGTCATGGAGACTTCTAACTGGACAGGAGAGACGCAAGTCCCCACCTGCCTGCCACCACCACCAGAGCCCACATCCACAGAGCCATGGGACTTCTGGATGGACAGGAGAGACGGAAGCTTTGCATTTGGGTTAAGTTTTCTGATTATAAACCACTAAGAGTCAGGCACTTGGTGCACACCCATAGTCCCAGCTATTCAGGAGGCTGAGGCAGGAGGATCACAAGTTCAAGGTCAGACTGGGAAACTTAGTAAGACACTCAAAATAAAAATAAAATAGGCTGAGGGTGTAGTTCACTCTCACAGCACCTCTGAATTCAATCCTCAGTACCACAAAAATAAAATAAAATAAATAAACCACTAAAGATACTGCACTGTGATTTGCAGGAGAGACTTGAATTTCCTAGCCAGGTGGACAAGTTTAGAGCCCTATCTCTACCCCTTCAGTAGCTGTTGTCTTCACTTTACTCTGGAACTTTGTGGACCCTGCATTTTTCTGTCCTTGTTTATTGATGTAGTATAATTTGAACTAAAATTTGCATTAGTATTAGTAGTTAATTTTAGGAAAGATTAATTATTTTGCTGTCCAAGTATTTAGTTCTAAAGTGAAATTTTTTGTGCAGCTTGGCCTCTTGGTGACACATTTCAGATTTATTTACTATTTAGCAAATAATGGGTGACATGTTGTAGAATTATGCAGAAGTCAACTTGACCAAAAATACAATAGTCTACACTGAACAAAAGAAAAGAAAATGCATGGAAAGATGTGGAATCTCATCTGAGGACTTGAATCTAGTTTTTGAAAAGATGAAAATTCTAGAAATGGAAAAGTACAGGAGAGTCAGAGTTGGGGGAGGTTGAGAGAGTTGCACCTACTCATTCCAACCCCAAAGCCCACAGCATGTGGGACACCGGGCGATAGCAAGCGTTTTCTCTGAATACACAAGGGCAGTAAAACATCCAGAGCAGCATCTCACAGTGCCAGCCACCAATCCTGTTAGAAATAAAATTACTAAAAATCCCAAGGTGCCATAAGAAAATCAAACACGTGCCCAGGAGTGGGTGCGCAAGACAGACTTCACTTCTGCAGAGGGTGCACTCATAGGGGATCCGATGAGCAAGCACACTTGGGCAGGCAGTCCTCCTGCTTATACCTCCAACCTGATGCAGTCCCACCCTTCAGACTGATTGGAGGAGCTCAGGGGGACAAGCTGTGTGATTAGCTAACATAAAATTGGGGTGGGTACAGAAAAGCACTATGGGTGTGATGGGATATCTGATAAAGAATTCTAAAACGGATTATCTCTGACCACATTGTTCCTGACCTCAGATGGCTTTCTTTACAGATAAAACTTAAGGCTACGTTCTGAAGATGGACCACCAGACTTCCTATTTCTCACAAATCCCCCCTTTTTCTTTTTATACCTTTGGTACCATTTTCACTATACCCTCTGATATTGCCATCCATCCTAGATATATTAACTTTCTGATGTGAAAATCAGCCACGGTAATGAGTTCTCCCCTCTTTAGCAGTTCAGATAGCCATCCCAGTGATCAGGAGCACTTGGTAAGGCCCTTTCCAGTTCAATCTAGGCTGCTTACCAGATCTTGTTTAAAATCAGGTCTCCAGGCTGGAAATGGTGAATTGCAAATTCTGCAAGGGGCGGTGGCTCAATAGCTGTTCATTTTAACTTTACAAAAAAAAAAAAAAGAAAGAAAGAAAGGGCACAGATAGGTCTCAAGTTGATTCAGAACATGTTTGTGCATTAGGCACTCTTGTCTTGGAAACTTTTCTTCATAGCTTCAGCCTTAACTACTTTTGGTGGAACTGACACAACTATATATCTTAAATTACACCAAAAGAACCATTGTCTTCTAAATGTCTATGATGGCTGCACTTTGGTTATAACTCTCCTGGCAGGTGTTTAAGACCAGGTTGGTCAAAATTGACCTAGTTCTAATCTGCTATTACAGTCAGCCAAGATTCCTCAGATCACTCCTGGGAACTCACAAGAAGCCCTTTAGTTCCTCTAGTGTCCTCTATCAATGCCGTCTGCCAGGATGGCTCAAAGTCTTGCTGACCACATGTGGCTTCTCTGGGAAGCATTGGGGATGTCTCCCTTCCCAATGACCCCAATGTTCATGGGCTGGCTTTCCTGTTCTGTAAGGTTCTCATGAACCGTCTAATCAGGAGTTTGGATGACACAGAGGTGCGGGGCCTATAGAGGTGTCCCTCCATTCTCTGGGTCCTGGCTGACCTTAAAGGGCAATTGCAAAAATATTGGCCTCTTATTTTCCTAACTTTAATCTCTAAGTTTTGACTTTAAACATCCAGCAGGCCAGCTTCACTAATTTTTGAAGTAGGAATACTGGGTGTTAGGTTTAATGTGCAGTTTTATAGTTACCCCTTTTATTTAATTAGGGTCAGTAAGAATACTAGAAAATAGCATTTTATTTCATCTGTCCTATAGGTGATGGCTTAACTCAGGCTTTTCTGTTAGAAGTAGTACTTCTATAAAACACAAATAGCCAACAGTTATAGTTTTTAAAGGAAAATACATAATGAGATTAATAAGACCAAATAGCTTTGAACCAAGAAACATAATTTCTATAATAACATGAGTATGACTTTGGTGCTTATTTTGCCTCCATAAAGATCCATAAATCTATCAGCTCAGTCATAGGAGACCTTTCTAAATTTTATTTTTTAAAGCTTCCTTACAATCTTACATATCTTTAGTAATTAATTTTGTATTATATTTCTTAATCATTTTGAGATCACAGAAATCTTTATAAAAAAATCTATCCTTTGAATATGACTTTAAATGAGCTCAAGTTTAGCCTAGTTTGGAATCATCCTAACAGGGAGTAGGGTGAGAGACAGAGATTTATCTCAGGTAAGGTGAGGCTCTTGACAAATGACACAGTATTTGAACCTATACAGGTTTCCACATTTTCAACCTTCAAGCAAATCAGACTCTCCTTATTACAGGTTATAATGGGACATCTAATCATACAACATTAAATGACATACATAAATCCCCAACCAAATTTATTGTTTCTAAACAAGTCTGAAAAGAAATTGTTGTAGACAACTTTAGTTTGGAACCACCAGCTTGGTAAAGTACTCTCCTACATTTTACACCAAAAGATTTTTATACCTGGAAGGCATGAACACACCTAATATACAAAGAAACCAGTAATACCATCACAATTATATTGATGTCCTTATATTAACTAAGTTTAACTTTTGAAGAAAAATTTAGAATCCATAATGTGGGGTATTTATAATCATAGGTCTGCAATGCTGAGAAGAATCAAAAGATAACTTCAGATTTCTTTAGTTAGGAAACAGTGTTAATGATTAGAAACAGACTTATTATGTGGGGTATAAATGCATCTTATTTATATAACAATGGGATGTTTATGTAGTTAAAGCAAACAGATATAAACCAGACCTTAAAACGGCAGTGTGGCCCTCCAGTATCAAATACAATGCATAAAAGAGAACACTTACTTCTTATTCCGCCTGTAGTCCTACATAAACTTCCATTTTACAGACTTACATAACACTTCACATATTTAGGTATTAACTATATTGCAATAACCTAAAACATTTATTTAATCATTTATTTAAAATACTTTAAAATAGGTACAAGTTTTAATTCCTTTAAGATTTAGTTTTTCCTAAATAAATCAACCTATCATCAGGAATTATCTTGATAGATAAGAACAGATCAATGTCTTAAGAAACCCTTGTTGGAGCTGCAGCAGTGGCTCAGAAGTTATGGCGCTTGCCTGGCATGCGCTAGGATGCGGGTTCAAATCCCAGCACCAAGACAAAACAAAGTGTCAGAGCAATGAAAGCCACATGAAAAACTAAACAAAAATTGATTCCCTCTTTCTCTCACCATCCCTCTCTCTTAAAAAAAAAAAAGGAAAGAAACCCTTGTTATAGCAGTGCATTAATATTTGTTTGACCTTAGAAGGAATCTTAAACAATTTTAACTGACCGTGCCAATTTTATTTAACTTAATCACACACAAATTTAATTTACCCTCCACAAATCTTCTGCAACTTACTTAGACACTCTATAGCTTGCTTACTTTACCACACAAAATACTTTTTAATCTGGAAACATTCCTAGAAACTAGCATTCTATTGATTGATCACCTAGAAAAATATGTGGGCTAGTAATCTTAAACACATCTTTACTTTTATCTGCTTATCCAATTTAAATTGAACCTTTAAGTCAAGTCAGGTGATCCATAACTTTTGGATCCAATTTCCCTTTTTTTTCTTTAATTTTTGAGTATTCATTTATAAGCCAATTTGGTGTCATATTGACATAACATAAAACAAACAATACACATGAACACAAACTTATAAAATAGGTGTACATATACATGAAACCAACAGGAAACAAAGATTTTAAAGCTTTGAATAACTGACCTCAGGAAAGTCAGAGGCCAAAAAGAACTTCTATAGTTAGAGAAGAAAAAAGACTGATTAAAAAAATGATCAAAAGTGAATTTCACCATAAAAACTATGGGCTCAAAAAATGCAGAAATTTAAAAAAAAAAAAAAAGGAAACAGCTATCTTTCCATTTTCCTTCCTTATGCCCAACCAGAGAGAAGAGGGAAGCTGCAGGAATTAGGGTATTTTCCAATGTTCCTGGGTGTGCTGCTCATTTTACAGATTTAATCCCCATCACCCCTCCCTCTGTGGAGAGAAAGCGTGAACCATGTTGTAGGCATGTCTCCTGGAGCCAGCCCCGTGTGGAGCAGTGTCCTTTGGGACACTGGTAGTCTGTTCAGGGCCCGCCTTGACCTCTGACTGGGGACCCACTGAGCAGCCAGGGAGGAGGGGGATGTCATGAGAGCCCAGTAAGTCTGTCTGTCCCTTATGTGATGATGCTCAGGGTATTTCAAAGCCCACAAGTCCAGGAGACATGGACCTGCACCTGGAGGCCCCTCGATGGCGACGGGCAGTGGGAGAGCTAGGCAGGTGCTGAGGGCTCGCTGGCCTTACTCCTGTGATTGACAGCTGGTTGCTTTAGACTTAGTTCTGTCATCCAGAATATACAGAGAAGAAGCAGCAAGAACAAACGCCTCCCAGGACCAAGAGAACAGCCTCCTCCTGGAATGTCACTTCTGCTCTGAATTCCACAGCACTGAGATTTCAGAACCCAGCCAAGAGTTAGGACTCGGGACACTTTTTAGCACTAAATCCACCTTTTCCGTGTGTTGCTCTTGGTTAAGACTCCCAGCTCTGACGCAGTTACCTCCATAGGTTCAGTGTGGTCACAGGTTTGCTCTAGGGAGATGCAGATGGAGATGCTGGAACTCAGGGTGCTCCAGAAACAGCTCAGATGCTTTTGCAAGATGCAGCCAGGCATCTCTCTTCCTGGCGCTGCTCACACGCCCAACTCACGCTGGAGTCATCCCTGGAGAGTGTGCACACCGTGGAGACCTGCAAGCATGTCAGGGGCCAGGTGACAAGCTCAATTACCCCCTCCTGCAGGCCTCTTCCCTGCCCTGCTCCGATGAGGCCGCAACTAGGTGTTCACCCCTAGAAGGAAGGATGTCTCTCTGGAAAACCAGGTGGCCCCATATGGGCCTGGGGCCTGCATCATGAAAGAGCCACCTATGGTGTGCACTGAAGAGGCATCAACCTGATTATCCGAAGTGATCAAACACTTGGACAATACCAAGGGGCATTTGACAGAGGTTTTAGAAAGTTTGGAGTGGGGGACTGAGCACAAGCAGAGGCAGTTTTAATTCTTGGGGCATCCCTGATCTTAGACCCCTGTTGAACTTAATCACAAAGTGTAAAGACAGCAGTAGATTTGACCCAGGATCCTAACCGGGAAGAGGGTGGCCTGGGGAAGTTTGTGGTTAGCTGTTTGAGGGATGCACAGGCTGGAGAATTAGCAAGTAATAATGTTTAAGCTGGTAATCAAGCAGTGGTAATGCTACATGCTAGTTAGAAACTGGGCTGCTGTCTATTCCCACAGAACAGGACAGAGGCTCTACTGGGTTGCTCTGGGAGGTGCAAGCACATGGCTTTCTGTAGTGTTTGGTACAGCACAAACAGAAGCGAGATGTGTAAACTGTTGCTTTGCCTAAAAGACATCTATTTTTAAACCAGCGTACCGGATTTCATCAACACGCGCAAGAATCCAGAATCAGCAAACAGGAAATCGTGAACACTTAGCTCCCTGCTCCAAGTTTAATGGTGGTTTTAACAAACAGCTGAGTTTGTCTTCCCTCTGGGGTGACTTCCAGGGACTTCCACGTGCTGCAGTGCCTGCCATGGTGGGCTCGGGGGCTGCAGGCTGTCTGCACCTCTCTCCTGCCACCCACATGATGCAGCGAGCTGGCTGGCTCCATGTTGGGAGCCGTTCTTTTCAGAGGATTTCTTGTATTTGGCAGCAACTGTCATGGTTGTTTGAAGCTGTGGTTCAACAGCCACTTCAGGTGCAAATTTGACAAGAAAGCTGAAAATTACAGGGGCAAAGGAAAGAGCGAGCCTCACCCTGTGTGGGAGAGCGCACCTGAGCTGCGGGCATGTTCAGCAGGCCCTGTGCATTCCAGCACCCTGCACATGGAGCCTCAAGGTCATCTCCCACACCGAGTTTCACTCCCAACTCCCACTGCACCCTCAGGAGCCCCAAGGTCATCTCCTCCCACATTGAGTTTCACTCCCAACTCCCCGCTATATGGGGAGCCCCAAGGTCATCTCCTCCCACACCGAGTTTCACACCCAACACCCCACTGCACGGGGAACCCTGTGATCATCTCTCATGTCAAGTTTCACACCCAACTCCCTGGTGCTGAGATTAGGTTGGACACTGCGTGTCTCCTTGAGTCTGGTCTCTGTGTCATTTGTCCAAGTGTGATGAGCCACATTGTCCCAACCAGAACTGCCCCAGCAGTGACCAAAGAGAGGGGCTGGGTTTGTCCATCACACGCTTGCCCGGTGGAGGGGCTAGACCTGGGAGAGGTACCTGATTATCTGCCAGGGACCAAGGGATGTATGGGTGGTGGGCTGTACCCGGCAGGTTTTGAGGACTTAGAAGTCTGAGTGCAGGAAGCCACGCTGTCCCACTCTGGAGCTACAGGGAAGGCCACGTGCAACTTGGTCCTCTCTTCCCTCCAGTCCACACATCCTGGAGGGGAGGCTGGACTCAGATTCCCCTGAGGGTGCCCTTCCTCTGTGTGGGTGTATGGACAGCTCCTGAGAGACCACCTACTGCTGCTACTGGGCCTGGCCTGAAAACAACCCAAAGGTTCAACTAACCCTCATCTCCATATTCCCACTTTGTCTCATGTGAAAATGTACTGAAGTTTAGGGGACTGGATCTTCGTAATCACAGACATAGTTCTTCCCGAGGCCAAGAACTGGGGGACCAGCCCTAGGATCCAACGATAGTGGCCAGAGTCTGGGGAGGGGGGCAGCACTCTACCTGGTCTGTGAGCCTTGCAGTGCACCCAAGGGATCAGCACTGGAATCTGAGGACAGTGGAGGGTGTCTAGGGAGGGGGACAGAGCTCCACCTGGTCTGTGAGTCCTGCAGTCCACCCAAGGGATCAGCACTGGAATCTGAGGACAGTTGTGGGAGTCTGGGAAGAGGGGGCAGCGCTTACCTGGTGCCCTGCATGTATGCCTGAGAGTGGGGAGAGATTTCACACAGAAGCCCTTTCTTTTGAAGAAAAATAAAGAGGGCACCTTTGGTGCTTTAATTTTGCAGTCTTTCAGGTTAAAATTAACACAGGAAAATCAAACCATAAGACCCTCACTGGCTACTCTGCTTTCCCTGCTGACAATATGCAGGCAACAGAAAGGGAGACAAGTCCAGAAATAGAGACGAGGAAATTAGATTGGTTTTTAAAATCAGTTCTCAGTACCTAAGAAGTTAGCAAGCCATAAGGATTACGGATTGTAAAGGAACATGATTTTGGTCTAGGGTGTAAAATTTACAGCAGTTTTCCTCCCCTAATTTGAAGGCAGAAGCCAGAGGTACCAAATGCCAACCCAGCAGAATCTGAAACAGGGACCTGGGTGGAGGATATTTATATTCCACCCAGAGCGAGAGGGCATGAAATGAATCCATCGCTGCACTCTTAGATCATCCTTCACACTGCTTCCTAGAGAGAATTCCAGGATATTAAAGTAGTGATTCCTTCTGTTCTGTCGCTACTACTGTAAGGTGATAGAAACAGACCAAAACAATTTTCAAAGAGGAGACCAAGGAATCTTGCCTCTCCAATACCTTGGTAGTTTCAGTTTCAACCGTGCCTGTTCTCAAACATGGTCATCTGGAATTTTCTGGGCTCCATAGGAAGCTCCAGCATGGTAGACTTACAGATACCCTGCTATTGGCCGGAATCCCTGCAGGGTGTTCTGTTCTAAGCAACTGGTTTCTTTCATGCAAGAGCCGGCTGCTCGTTTGTCATTGAAATAAACAGCAAATTGCTATAACCAGTCTACATTAGACTTTGGGACACTTTTAGTGGCTCTTTTGAAAATAATTTCTGATTCTCTGATCACATGCTCAGGGGCTCCCTTGTGTTAGACTATTACTAGATGCCGAAAATGTAGAAGTAAGAAGATAGAATATCTTTCATCCTGAAACTTAGTTTAGGGAAAAGACAATTCCATAAACAATTTCAGAAAAGTCTTAGAAATTTCATAATAGAAGGAAAAAGAGAAAATTAAAAACCTGGCTCTCTGCTCAAGATAGGCGCAGGAGTAGCTGCCACCGTGAGCTCTCTTCTGAGCTATACGTTAGGAAATGGTCAGGCAGCCGAGCAGACATTCCTGACAAGACGGGGGACCCAGGAGTTGCGTGTGGGATTCCTGAAGCACAGCACAGACCAGAAGTCCCTGGAGGAAATCCAGGGCTTAAATTACTGGGACACAGAGACTGAAAAAAGCTCCTTCTTAAAAGTCATAGAGAGTAAAATAATTAACTTTTTCCTTTTTGAGAGTTTTCATTGCATTATCTTCTCGGTTTCTTTCAATAAAAATATGGGGAAAGCTTTCCAGGGATTAGCTATAAAAATGCCTGGGGAAAACTCCAGCACTGGCCATTACAAGATATTTCTATGCTATTTAAAATTTCTGTCTGCAAGAGGGTGAAGTACTAACCGCTTATGCCCATAGAATTAAGAGCAAGGGATGCTGCTCAGTATGAGACACTTTCAGAAGAGTTACATGTAGCGCATCCACGCTAGTCTCCCCAAACCTATTCCTATGCCGAGGGAAAATCCAGAGGCCAGCGAGAGCCCTGTGGAATCCAGTTCCTTAGGAAGCACATCCCACCTTTCAATGACCAAGTCCTCGTCCGAGCCCAGGTAAGACTTGGGCTGACTTGTGGACCTCTGACTCCTGGACCTCTGACTCCTGGACCTTGTGTGCTTATAGTGAGAGGGAGGGCCAGACACGTTTCATCTCCTGCTTGGATCCCCAGGACTTGCTTAGCACCAGTCGCTGGGAGCACTGCAGCAGCCCAGCAGTGGAGATCCAGGGGTTGGCTGGCTGAGCCACTGCATCTCGCTTGGTCAGAATTGTACTTCTCTGCCACCAGTGAAGTGCATTAGACTAAGACCTAAGACTTCCTTTAGGCTTCCCCCAGCAATGGCAGCTCGCTCAATTACATAGCCTAAGTTCAAGTCTGCACACGGGAATGGGAATGGCTCTGACCACTGCCTCTCATGGATTACAATAATTGCCTCACTCCGCGTTTTGATAGCACTGAATTGTTCATATTGACCCCGTCCATGTCTGCTTCTCCTGAATGGGTCATGGTAGAGATCCCCTAAGGCTTCTGATCCCATTCCCCTGCACTGATTAGTATTAGATGTAGGTATTCATGTGTACATGTATTCTTAATGTAATATGCCAAGTGTGCATGTACGTGAACCATATTCAATTACCAGGTCATGTGGATGAGAAACAGCGAAAACAGAACCTCTAAGAGTGTGGGATTCAGACAAGGAGGAGAACAGAGCATGGTTCTGTCTCTGAACTCCTGTGATCACCTTGCACAGCCTTCTTGGAGACGTCACTTTCAGTGCTGAGCCTTCTCCGTTACCTGACATTTACATCATCAACCTGTCCTATCTAACCTTTTGTGATTCATAATGACTGCTTATTAACATTCTCTAAATTTGGATTTTTAGAAGAGTATCTGAATTTCTATGGTTTTGTGAGAGGAAGTCAGTTTCCCCTCTTTGGTGAATAAAAGAGGGTCAAGTTGACAAAGCATGCAATATTAGTTCACATCATGCCCTGGAGACCCTTTCCCACGCCCTCCAAATCCTGACCCCAGTGCACCCGGGTTTCCTTCTTATAGGAAAACACTTTTACATTCAGATGAGGGGGCAGAAGGGCCAATGCTGGGCCCCTAACCAAGTACAACTCAAATCTTCACATCCTCGTGATTTTATACACATTATTAGATGTAGATGTTAGATTTATACACTTTATTTTGATTCTTTTAAAATTCTGTTACCCAGCGTGACCACAGCTTGCTCACTGGATTGAGCCGTTAGTAACTTTTGATCACTTCCAAAACACTTTTTTCTATACAGTGCTTCATGTTTGAAGATAACCACCATGGTCTGTGTCCACCCCCACCCCACATTCAGTGCCCCACAAGGATCTCAGCTGGAGCTAATGCAGAATGCTCCTCCCTTGACCAACACGGGTAGCCTCCTGCTCTTCCATAGCTTCGTTTACCTCCACAGAAGCGCAGACTCTTCTCACTCTTTGGAGATTAAAGGTAAAACGGTTGGACAGCAGTGTGGCAACCACTAATGGGGAGTCTGGGCAGTACTTTCCACCCCTTAAGCTGGGCACGCAGACTCCCAGGTGTGGAGCTCTGAGCTCCAGTGGACGAGATCAAGCTGCTGAGCTTCAGAGAGCCTCAAACCCCTTCTCAGGGCCAACTGCACAAGAAGGTCTCTGCTCTGGCAGTCGAGTCTAATCCCCTGTGCTTGGGGATTGGCTAATCCTCCAGCCCCCATCTCTGGGGATAAATCTTATCTTAATCCTAGCAGGGAAGCAGGGCCCTTGGGATTTCTCTCCACATAAGGGCAGATTAGTCTCTGGATGAGCGTTATGCACACACAAAAGAGAAGCAGAGATAGTCAAGTGAGTCCTAGAATTCTCTGCCTTATGTGTAAGAAAACTGGGCCAGAATTTCAATCATTAACTCCAAAACAAGAAAGGTCATTCAAAAATGTCAGACCAGGAGAAGGTGCAGCCTCAGGGTTAGAAGCAGTGAGCAGAGAGAATGGCAGCCCCACCCATCTGGTTTCCCCACCATGAATGGCCACACACAGAGGATGCTGGGCCTTCCCTCTGAGCAGTTCTTGCTACATTAGACACAATGGGGAGGTGGCCAGTCATAGCTGCCCACGTTCTTGACTTGGAATCAGAAGACTTGGGTTAGAATCCTGGTTTGTTTGGTTTTTTTTATTTACTATCTGTGTGATCCTGAAAAAGATTCCTAAATCATAAGCTTCAACTTTGTCATATGTAAAGTGTAGGAAATAACATAAACCTCCTGGGTTTACTGGAAGAATGAACTGAAAGAAGAAATGTGAAAACAAGCTCCTCCCAGGCACCTGGCCCTCAGCTTGCGGGATCAGCCCTACAATGACAGGAGGCTCCAGGAGCGTGTTTGCTTAGCCCTATGCGTCTCAGCTGTCCACCCTGGATATGCCTGCAATTTCCAGCTCTGCTTTTAGAACCATTTACCATTGATCTGGATCTGTGCTCTGTTGGTTAATTATTCAGCATTAGCGATTTTCACTGCATCTCAGGTTTTGAAGACTTGGCTCTGCAGATTTTAATTATTATGACCTTTGCTACACTTACATAGATCTATGCTCTCCAAAAGGCTTCCCATCTATTTTCTCATTTACTGTAGAGATGGTGCAGTTACGCTCTTAAATTTTAACACAGTTTCATGGAGACAAGTTTAAATGGTTCTCAGTGTCTGGTTTTGAATTGGGCTTTTGTTCTTCAAGCCTCCTTTTGAAAATGGTATCCATATCCCATAACCTGCTGAGAAACGCACTCAAACAGGGCAGTTCCATTTTAAAAAATTGGGGAAAGACCAAGCGCAGAGGACAGAGCCGGCGTCTGACTTCTGCCTGGGTTGCACAGCTTCGGGCATCCTTGAGGGTCCTCTCTCAGTGGACAGAGCCGCCAGCGGGGAAAGGCCAGGGCGCTAGGCAGCCCCGGTACTGGTGCTGAGCTCCTCAGGCTGCTCTGTGAAGCAGACAGGCCGAAAGGACCGGGCGCACTGCGCTGCTTCACCGCAAGGTTCCATCCACCTGGCCCTGCTCCGGCCCAGCACAGAGGAACGGCAGTCTGGAGGAAAGGACCTGGCGCACTGCACCGGGAGGGCTCCATCCACCCGGCCCCTCCGGCTCCAGCTCCCCCAGACTCCGCCGACAAGGTTCACAGCTGCAGCTCAGAAGGTTAGCACTGCAGCTGAGGTTTAGCGCAAGAGGACCTGGCTCTGCATCCCATCTGCCTTTAGTGCACCCCGTGAGCAGTCTGAAGCTGGAGGCTCGGGTTCTGCTGCTTCATGCCTGCACGTGTCTTTTCCTCTGTGTGCCTTCAGGAACCCAGCAAGCCTCTCCTCCTCTCTGTCTTGCCTGGTTTCTGCGCTCTGTTGTTCTCTATGACAAACTGCTCTTAAGGTTATCATGGCTTAGCTAGGAGATAATGCAAGCCACCACCTTTTACTGAAATCCAGAATCAACATTGGATTTCAATGGCTGAAAAATCAGTTCAAAACTGACAGTGGCTAAAAATGTACACTGTGATATTAATAAAGGAGCAAAAGAACTAGATTGTCATCAAAAAAGTCAGACCTCCAAATTTAATTTGGATTTAAAATTGAACTGAGGAGCTGGAGTGGTGGCTCAGCGGTAGAGCGCTTGCCTGGCTTCCGTGGGGACCCAGGATCAAACCCCAGCACCACATAGACAACTAAGTATCAGAAAAACAAAAACCAAATGAAAATCTAAATAAAATTGATTCTCTCTTTCTTCTTTCTCTCTTAAGAATAAAAAGTAAACTGAGAAATAATGACCAACAAAAATAATATCAGAAGCTAGACTCAGCACAATTTTATATAGACAGGAAACTAATCTGTCTTATTAAATTTGTAAAGCTTAAATAGAAATGAATTGTACACAATGCAAAAATTCTCAGTGAAATCTCCATGTTAAGGGTAATACACCTGGCCCAGAAGTGAACACCGGGTGTTCTCACTGACAGCTGGACAGGGCTTTCGTAGCAGAGGATGAGTCATGAGCCTGAGTGAGAGGGAGGACTGTGGGACATGTTTGTGATCTACACTCCTTTATTGGAGTGTCACAGCATTCTTAATGCTCCTTCAGGCAATATAGTCACATTAATATCACACCAACATAAGTCATCAAATGTCCTCAGGTTGGTATACTGTCCTGTGGATGTTGAAAGGTTCTCGGAAGGGAAGATGGGCATCCAGTCATCACCTTCCTTTCGGTGGATGGTGGTGACGATGACCAGGAAGGTTAAGGCAAGTCCAAAGCACTCAGTGAGGATCATCAGTTCAGCATTGCAAGTCACTGTGTTTGGGGAGGCTCGTGTCACTCCAGCATGCTCTTATCTTGCTGGCTGACCAGAGTGAAGTCCTCTCTTCTTCTCTTCTTTTACCGGTCCACAGTCCATTTCATAAATAAATTTGTAAATATTTGTCAAGGTCTGTGAAGTCTTACTCATAAACAACACTCCAGACATGTTTACGGAAGCCCGTGGCTTTCGGCCGGGCGATACGCTTCACGGTACCCTTAAGTCTGACTTATAAGCAAATTCTTGAGCATGTTTGTCAGCTTCTGCATCTTATCTCGTGTGAGCATATGGATTGCTTCATGACGTCACTCACTTCAGACTGTGGCTGAGGGTGCTCCCTGCAGGGTGGGCAGGGCTGGGTCAGCTAGAGGGGGAATGGGACACAGGTGGAGTGAGCTCTAGTGTGGCCCCAGCTCACAGCGATTCACTATGTATTTCATCAGGACTGGAAGACAGCAGTTCAAAGTTTCCCGACTGCCACAACCTGCACAGCTGAATTTGGGTACCATCGAGAAGTGACGGGGGACAAAGAAGAAAGGAGACACAGACACAGAGAGGAAGCTGGGGCCAGGTGGGACACTGTCCTCTGAAGAAAGAGCTGTGACCCAGAGCTAGCATAGCATGTGTATTTATAGGATTTTATCATGAGAAAGTTAACTAGGAGAACGTTTTAAAAAGCAGACAGCTTTGAAGATCGCTGCGTGGGCTGCATTTTTATTTTTGTTTTTTTTGAAGATGGACACTGAGAAAGAGAGACTCAATTTTATTTAGTTTTTCATGTGGCCTTCATTACTCCAAGACTTCATTGTGTTTGTGGAGCTGGGGTTTGAACTCGTGTACTCAGCATGTGCTGTAACCACTGAGCCATCGCTCCAGCCCCAGCATTTTTGTGATTGAATTGTTTATTCTTAAATCTTGTCTTTCCCTAGCAACTGATGTCTGCTCAGAGTCAAGGGCTGTTTTAGGACTTGGACTCTGCCCAAAAACGTTCTGCCCCTTAGTGCATGGCTTCCCCAAGCAGGGCTTTGCCGTAATTCAAGAACAGAAGCACTCTGCCCCTTTGCACAGAAACTGCCTTAAGGTATTGGCACCACTCCAAGGTAGCCAAAGACCTGAGTCCAAGGAAACAGATGCCACCACAACTCCCTACACCCAACCCACAGAAATGACAAATGTTTAAGGAGCTGGAAATGCTAATTGGCCCAGGAGACCATTACCCAATTTACACCTACATCAAATCATCACACTCTAAAAACATGTACGGTTATCAGGTATCTAAATAGATGTGATATAACCACTCATGTGAAGAGGTGATAAAGGATCTACCCTGCCCATGTCTGTGTTGTCTTAGTTGATGACCACGTGTATGCTAAGGCATCTTTGGGGTCACAGTGGGATGAGTGTGGGAGAAGGGTCCCCACTAGCACCCCAGAGACCCTGGCAGTGCAGCCTCTGAGGCTGTAGGAACCTCCACACATGCAAGACTCCTTTTCCCCAAGGCTAGAGTCTTATGAACCCACGCACATGCCCAGTGAAGTCACAGCTGTGTCTGGGAGCCCGCAGCTTGATGTTTTACCTTTAGAATCCTATTCTCCTGGAATCACTGAGCTGGAAGGACTCGGGGAGACAGTCTGATACAAACTTCCCTGGACAGAAGGTGGTCCGCCCCTTCTTGGTCCTCCCTGGAGCTCAAGAAAAGTGAGAGAGCATGAATAAGAAATGAACAGGTTGCTCAACTCAGCGTTGGATGTCGTGGAAAGGGGATAATTCCAAACTGTTTTTTGCAGTGTCCCCATTAAATTATTTTACTTATATTTAGCCATCTTACAACCAGCCCACACATATTTTCTCAGAAATAGATTAAAATATCAAAAAGTAAGAAATAATAATGGCTGTGAAATTGTCTTTACAAAATTACTCTGTTGGGCAGCAAGGAAAGAGCTGGAGAGGGTGGAGTGGGCCAGGGCCCACAGCTTTCCACTGCTCCAGACCCCAACCTCTGGCCTGTCTGTTAGGATTTAATGCACACACAGCCTTTGACCCCAAAGCTCAATCTGAGAAAAACAACAGCATCAGCACATAGAGATTTGTGCACAAGGTGGTTTGTCTCCTTCATCTGGGACAGCAGGAGCTTGGAGACTCACAGCAGACTGGAGGGCAAGCATCTCAGACAGCTCCATCTTGCACTGGAAAGAGAGCAATGGTGTACCGTGAGGTGTGCCGTCACATGGTAGGCAGCATGGTACAACGCCTCCAGGCAAACAAACCAGAGAGGCCACGCTTGGTACTTAGGGTTACCTGTGCTTGCAGCTATGCCTGCTTCCTGCTAGCATTGTAGCCTTTGGCAAATTGCTTGACCTGTCTGTGCCTCAGTTTCCTCATCTATAAAATGAATACTTGCACTTGTCTCGCAGGGCTTTATGAATAACGTAATACATGTCTAGTCCGTTAAGAAAATGCCTGATGTAGCCTAAGCACTTACTTAAGTGTTACTTGCTGTTGCTTTCATTAGCCTGATGTTCACGTTTACATAAGAAAAAGAGAAAGCATGGACTTTGTAACCTAACTCTTCAACACCAGTTTTATGAAAAGAGCAGAATCAGAGGAGAAGGCAAAGACTAAAATTTTGCATAGATACTTAATTTTTGAGCTTTTGCAATGAACATGAGCCACCTTCGCAGTTCAGATGACTGCAGGTCACCTGAACCACCATCAGGTGGACAGTGCGGATGGGACTCTGCAGGCCTTTCTGTGCAATAGTTGTGGCCATGATTTCTCCTCCCCTGTGCAGGAGCCACACCTGGAGTAGTTCACAACCATTATCACAAACTCGGTCGTCTGGTTGTCGCCTCAACTGCGACACAGTGTATTTTATTTCCATAATGCACTGAAGATTTGACAGTTTCCATTAGCTCTGTGGAGAGTGGTTGCAGAATAAAAGGAAAATCGTATAATTGTGAAAGCATTAGACCAATTTTCTTATCACTTTCTATTACTTTTAAGTCTGTAAACTTTTATTTTACTAAAATTCTAGTGTAAAGTTGAAAGCCTAAAGCATTTTATTGTTAAACTATGCAACATATTACCATAAGTACAGCAAAGTCAGACATTTTGCTGTTGACTTGAAGGGTGAGGTACAATGTGCCTTGGCTTAGTGGGTCGTCTCTGGCGTCTGGAAGCAGTTCACTGCTGTGTGAGTTCCTATCCTCCTGGTCTGCTTTAACACCCTCCAGTACGACTGGGGAATTATCATTTTCACAAGTGCATTTTTGCCACCTTTATCGCATTTTGCTGATGTGGTCATTGTGAGTTTCAATGTAGTGGTAACCTTACTAAGAAGCACATGAACTTTAAAATCTACAAAGTCACTACTAGTTCTCAGGTTCTAGATTAGCTTTGCCCCAGATGTGCCCCTGGTCAGCCCACGTGGACCCTGGCCCTATCCTTGTCAGGGCCACAAGGAGTCAGGACAGGTGCAGCCCAGGATGAGAGCCACGAAGGACAGGCTCAGGTTGACCATAGGGGTGGGGGAGGGACATGCCAGGACAGCAACCAGGGGGCAGAGGAAAGGCAGGAATGGGGGGGCCACAGGAGAGGAGGGACTTTAGAGAAGTCATGGAGAAGCCAAGTGAAGGGATCTGTGAAGTGGCCATCTAGGGTCAGCCTCCAGTGAGGAGAGAGATGACCATCTGAGAGTCTGCCCTGAGTCTAACAGAGTCTGAAACACTGCCTGGCATTCTCGGGAAACACATGTGAGTACTCGATGCCAGGCACTGTTTCCTTCTTTTTCTCCTTCTTAAAGACTTGCAACTTTAATTACTGGCTTACAGCTGAGCAGGAGGCCTTCTGAGCTTGGGCATCTCTGAGCCCTGGGCTGTCTGGCTGCAGTTGCAGCAGACTGTCCTGTCTGCCAGCTGGTTTTCCCTTCTCTGACCTGCATCCAGGCTGCCGTTGACTCTGCAAATCCACTCAACTCGAGGAGCTACTGTGGATCTGCCTCATCCTCTGTACTTATCTCTAAGGGCACCTTCAGTTCCAGCACGCTGTGGTCTTCAGCTCAGGACCTGGGAACTCTGCTCGCATCCATCTCTTTGCTGCTGGTATCTGAGCTACAGGTGCGGGTGACTGTGGCTGTGCTCAGGGACCTGGGTCTTCATAGAGTAACTGAGGCACATGGAGGGGCTGTAGGGGAGGGCACAAAGGCAAGGGCTAGTGAGGGTACAGGGGAGTGGGTATGAGCATGGATGGAGCTTCAGGACATATGTCTCCATTGCTGTCTCCTGGAAAAGTAGACTTGCTTTAGAACAGGACTTGAAGAAGCACAATTCCTCATGCATCTTACAGTCTGCACACATTCAAGTGACATGTTGATTTGTCACTAACCAGGGGACGGTGAGTAGTGATGGACAGATCTGCCACTCCACACGATTGCTCAGGACTTCCTAGGGCTGTGGAAGAGGACACAGCATGATCCCTGTTCCATGCTGGGCTTGTACCCCTGCCTACCACTGCCCTGCTGTGTGAGCTTGAGAAAGTCACTGGAGCTCTCTGAGCCCACTTCAGAGGTTTTACGGAAATGCCGTTCAAAGCTTCTGCCTATTTCCTGCTGCTGTTATTGCAGAGGAGTTTGTAGTTAACATGCATCTGCATCTCTAAGTGATGAATGAAGCCTACTAACTTTCAGATGGGTAGAAAGGCGTTTGGAATAGAGTTGGAGGCTCAGGGGTTGCAGGGATTGCAACAACTACAGCTGCACTCCCGGGCTTGAGGGAACACCTGTGGTGGACTTGCCCTAAGCTCATCCATGGCTCAGTGGATGAGCACGGTCTCCATACTGTAGATGTGCGACCGAGGGCCTCAGCGCCACCACGTAGGGCCGCAGGTCTGCCCACTTCCTGCAGAGCTGCTTCTCCTCTACAAGGCCTTCGGGTGCGGTGCACCCACAGCCTCCAAGGGGCACTGCTTGCCTCCCTGCCCTGTCCACAGTGCGTGGGTGGGCAGGGTCCTTGCTCCTGAAAGCACACATCAACCAGATGCATAGAAGGCGGGGCCTCACCCTGCACAGCTGCCTATGCTTCAGCTGTCCACACCCCCCACAGAGAGGGAGATGAATCACCAGGGAGACGCAGGTGCCCCACACGGCTGGAGAAACGACAAGAGCTGATGGGGCCCTCAGCTGCCCCGGCTGTGCAGTCCTGCGGGCAGCAGGTGTTGTGCTCAGTAACTTCAGCCCCACACAACCAGCCCACAAGCACATTAGACGGTGATGAATCACACGGGCAGCACACCCGGTGGCTCAGGCCGTTAGTCACACTGAGTGTGACTAACGACCAAGCCTGTCACAGACTCTAAACTGACCCATAAATCCGTGTCAAGTGAAGAGAATAATTTAGGTGATAATAAAAGGTCTGGATTTTTATTTTATTGGCAGAAGTTTCCGCTGCCTGAACATTATTTAACCCTTCAGGACACAGGGCCAAGGGCCCAGGACTTCAGGTGCAGGGATGCAAGGTGCCAGCCTCCAGAGGCCCAGCTGAAGGACAGGCCTGATGTGCAGTGGGCAGGGCCATCCTCGGTTAGAAGCACCGGAGGATTCGGTGCTGGCAGAGCATGTTGTGAACGCAGTTTCCATGGTGATGGGCACAGATGTGCTGCTCAGCTTGACCCTGCAGGCTCCTTCCTGCCTAGCCCCTCCCCCAGGGGATCCCACCCCTCAAAGCCTCAAGGCCACCCTTGTGACTGGCCCAAAGCAGATGTTCTCCCAGACACGCCCACTGCATTCTGGGAGTCTCTGTGGATGGCCTCCTGCTCTGCTGTCCCACAAGTCAGTTCAGTGGTATCAGCCTGGGTCCTGGAGTCATTCCTCTTCCACACCCACATCTGATCCCACAAGTCCCTCCCTATTGCTTTCTCTTTTTTTTGCACATTACACCAATATGTGTCGCTGTGACCCAACAGTGCACACCGGCACCAACCACCTCTCCATCTTCGTGGATACTGGCAAGTGTGCGTGGGTTGGGCTTTCACTGTACTGAGATTCAAAGTGGCATTGTTTTGGCTGTGTTTTGGGGCCCGGCCTATAGCGCTCTGTGTTAATATCAGCTGGATTTGAATCTGAATTCTGCTTGACGAGACTCCATCTGCAGTATTTCTGCGAAGCCACGGAAGCTACGTGCTGCTCTGCTAGTTGGCACACCAGTGCTTGTTCTCAGGAGCCCCGAGCTGTGGGGATTATGGGAGCTCCATGGGGACAGGAGCTGGTCTCACCTCCCTGCTCCATCCTGCTGCCCACAGCCTGGCAGGGAGGGAAAGTGCTGGTGAGAGAGCAAAAGGTCCTGGGCCACCTAAGTGGTGCCTCTTCTGTGTGTAGGAGGACAGTGTATGGGCGATGGCCCAACTGCACACCTTCGTTTCCAAGAGCCCCCAAGACCCCTGAAGTGCCCACTGAGTGCCCACCTCTCAGAACACCCTATACTTCCAAATAATACCAAGCCCAATAAACTAAAAATAGGAAGATAATACCCTTGTTAATGAATCCCACTGCTTTTCTATGATGCTTCAGACTTTTAAAAAATCTGAGAAAGCTAGATGGAGAAGTCATGACATATTAATGATCTCAAATGTGCACTGGAATTGGCCAGAGAGTGGCATGAATAATTCAAATAAGATACCATTTTCCCTTCTTGCAAAAGACGAAGCGTGAAAGGAGGTGGCAGCCCCTTCTGTGGACATGGCTCCTTCAATGCACCTTGGCCCTCTCCTCGCAGTCAGAGGAGCCCAGCCAGCCAGCCTGAGGGTCATGTCAAAATCTTCTGACCCCATGCTAGTTCCTCCTGACCCTGGCAGCTGCTGGGAAGGCTTAGACTGATGTTTGATGTCCAGGGCATGAGAGTCTACTTTGAACTCAGATCTCCTAATCCTGAAGGAACGGACCCCAGGTGGAAAGGGATGCAGGAAACAGCATGAGGGTGGCTCAGTGCACCCTGGGCCTGTCACCAACATGCAAGGGGTGATGGGGATGGGAGATGGAGGAGCCAGAGAGACTCCCCATGAGAGCAGCCAGGGCAGGTGGCCGCATGAGCGCCGGGGACACATGCACGTGCTTCTCCAGCCTCTATTTGGTTAGCACTCTTGCTGTCTTCTCCTGTAAGTTATTTCTGAGAACATGGTTCCTATATGCTAAAGAACGGCAGAGTCTCTTTTAGCTGAGCACAGCTTATCAGGGGTTAAGATGTGCATGCAAGACTGGGTTTCCACCAGATGTACCTAATTGATCCTGCTGCGCGTGTAGACCTGGCATGTGTGTGGCACTACCTTATGTGTGTACCCTTACACACATGTACAAATAACATATTCATATCCCAGGTGAGAATATATATATATATATATATATATATATATATATATATATATATATATATTTAAATTAGGGACAGTGAGAGAGAGAGAGAGAGAGAGAACTAATTTTTATTTAGTTTTGCACATGGCTTTCATTGCTCTGACACTTAGCAGTGTACATGGTGCTTGGGTTTGAACCCACATACTCACACATGCTGGGCAAGCACCGTAACCACCCAACCACTGCTCTAGCCCCAGGTGAATATATTTTAATATCACAGGATAAAATGTTTTGAAAGAAAATTGCTGTGAAGGTTATCCAGGCTTAAATCAACAAAGAATCAGGATTTAAGTGAGTAGACCAAGACTTACCCTGGGAAGACATGAATTTAAACTTCTCTTTCAGAGGTCAGTAGAAGATGAATAAGTAGGTACTTGAGTCCATAAATCATATGCCCCAGGTTGTCTTTTAAATGTTGGCCCAAAGGGATTAAAATAATGGGGCAAGTAGAAAAATCAGCCCATAGGATCATGGAGCAATCTATTCACTCAATCATCTACCTATCCCTCTCTCCCTCCCTCCCTCTCTCCCTCCATCCAACCTTACATCCATCCACCTCTCCATCTACCCATTTGTCTATCCATTCATCCATTCACCTGTCCACCAATCCATTCATCCATCCATCCATCATCCATCCATCCACCCCTCTATCCATCCTTACATCCATCCATGCATCCATCCATCCATCCATCCATCCATCCATCTATCCATCTACTCAACCCATCCATCCATCTACCCATTCGCTCACACATCCACCAGTCCATCCATCCATTCTCCCATCTATCCACCCATTCATCCACTCCTGTATCCATCCATCCATACATACATCTGTCCATCAATCCACTCATCCATCCATCCACCCATCTATACATTCATCTACCCATCCATACATCCATCCACCAATCCCATCCATCCATTCACTCATCCACCCATCCATTCATTCATCTACTGATCCATACATCCATCCACCCATCCACCCATCCATCCACCCATCCACCCATCTACCTATCCATCCATCCCATGCATGCATCCATCCACCCATCCATCCATCCATCCATTCACCCTTGCATCCATCTATCTGTCCACCCATCCACTCACCCATCCATTCATTTACTTATCCATGCATCCATCCACTACTCATCCATGCATCCATCCACCAATCTATCAATCCTCCATCCAACATCCATCCATCCGTTCACCTACTCATCCATCTATCCACCCATCCACCCACACATCCACCCACACATCCATTTATTCACTGAGTGCACATGGATGTCAAGCTCTGTGCAATGTGCTGCAGGTATGAAATAAAGGCCAGGAGCTCATGCTTCTCCAGCTCTCAGCCCTTGAGTGAGAGAAATGAGGAAACATGCAACCTGGCTACCATAGGCTGAACTGGGAGGAGGGAGGCGTAGAATGAACCTTTACTCATCGAAAGCCAGCTGGGCTATGACTCTCAGGAGCTAGATTGCAACTCCTTTCTGTAAGGATTAAACTACATTCCTTCCTTATTTATACCCCATAACTCATCTAAGTGTTTCTCCATGCTTTATAGACACTTTCCACATCATTCCACAAAATAAGGAAAGGTATAAACAACTTTTTCTAGCTCCATTACAGCTATGTATGTGTTATAGGAATACATTTTGTTGAACATTCTATAGAATGTTTAAAAGTGGACTGTGCATGTAATCAAATGATATCTGCGTGTTTTCTATTTCAGCACCTACTATGACATTAATAACAGCTAAAGGCAATAGCTATTTAGTTTGTTTGGATAGATATTTGTCTTTCAAATATTCTATTGTTTTCCTAGATGATCAAATCAGGGACAGGAAAATTGAAGCTAGTTTCATTGTAACAGGAGGGATATATACCAAGAAGACAGGCAGACAGATTGAGGATAGATAGATGACAGAAAGATCAGAGATGATAAATAGATGGTAGATGATAGATAAAATGCTTTAGCCACATTTTCCCAGCCATTCCTCATTCACAAAAAGCACATCAGAATTATTTACTTCAGTGAGCTGTGATAGAATATAAGATGCAAAAAATCATTGCTTTGGATTTTGGTTTTGGCAGACCCTGTAAGTGTGTGGCACTTGTATCAGGAACTCAGGGTGAAAAGGCAAAGTTTAAGTTGCACAGTGGCTCAGACCCCAGACTCTGAGTGCTGTTTGCTTCCCTCCTCTTTGGTCCTGGATGAGATTTAATGGGGCAGTGGGGCCAGGAAGCGCATGAGGAACTGCAGAAGAGAATGTCCCCTATGTTCCCTGCTTGGCTCAAGGGCCCCCAGTCATCCAACAAGGCCCTGTCTGGTAACCTTGGGAAGCCACCAGCATGGCCCGGTGTGCTTGTGACCAAAGTGGGCAAAGTGTCACCACCTCTGGTCTGGCTCAGGAGCTTGTGGAGCATGGCCAGCCATGTGTTAACACCGTGTGATGCATAGTCAGCCCTCAATAGGGGAGAGCTCTTGTTATTGATGCCCAGACAAAAAGAAGGAGAGATGTTGTGGCTGATGCCAATGTTATGCCCTGATTCCCAAAGCAGATGGGAAGGATTTGAAAGCGAAGGATGTGTGAGGGTTTGGAGCAGGGAAGCAGAGTAAGGAGCCTTCCAGAGTCCTCTGCATGGCCCTCAGGCCAGATGTCACTCCTCTCTGCACCAGTGGGCACATTGAAAGTAAATATCTGCTAGGTTGGGAGTAATTTTTCTGCCAACACAGAAGGAGCCTGCAGACATGGTGGGTTCTTGAGAGAGCCCACTTGAATGATTGGGCACACAGCGGCCGGCCAGGCAGGTGTCTTGGGCCACACACCTACTTGTGTGCTGGTGGCAGGGCACAGGGTGTGGGGATGGGGCACACAGCCACTTAGGTCCTAGTCATTTGGCCTCCAGGAGAGGTCTAAAGCCAGAGGGAGCCCCAGGGAGGTGAAGGTCAGGGAAGGAGGGGCTGTCCCCCCATGAGCCATGGGCTGACATCACAAACAGGACACAGGTGATGACCACCACCACCACTACCTGGTGCTCACCTCCATAGGTGCCCAGTAGTGCTGCAGCAGGATAGCCCGGGCTGGGTGAGCCAGCTGTGGATGCTGGAGAGGAGATGGCTCAGGCTCACCAGAGGCCTGACCTGCTCTTCCAGGTGAGCAGCTGCCCATCTCACCCCCTAGGCAGGGCCCTCCATCTGCCTTTATCCCACCTCACCCCCAGGGCTGGATCCTCCATCTGCCCTCAGTCCCTCCTCACTCCCAGGGCAGGATCCTCCATCTGCCCTCAGTCCCTCCTCACCCCCAGGGCAGGGCCCTCCATCTGCCCCAGTCCTTCCTCACCCCCAAGGTTGTGCCTATCATCTGCCCTCAGTCCCGCCTTCTCCCCTCCTGGCCATTACATGTGCAGCAGTTCCCCTAACCGTGCGGGGGTCATGAGTACAGGCATCAGAGCACTGCAGGGGCTACTTCCCATGCCAAGGAAGGTTGTTGCGCATTCTTCTTGATGGGATGACCGCAGATGCTGAGGCCACTTCCAAAGCTGACTCACTGTGGGTGTCCTTGCCCTAGTAGGAGGCTGGTGGCTCATCTGTCCACTCAAAGCAGGTGAGAGGAGTAAGGAAAGAAGCAAGAGAGGAGAGTGGCAGCAGCTCAACAGTATCACAGGTTCATTGGGAGAAGCCTGCAGAGGGGTAGCTTGCACCTTACAGTTCACAGACTAGGGGCAGATACAGAGGGCGCAAGGGAAAAGAGGGTTGTGAAGTTGCTATGGAGTTCTCAGGAAGGTCCTTTCTTATGACAGAGTGTTTAGGGTTTCTTTGCATGATGGTGGAGTATTGTAGGTGGGTCAACGGTTTAGGGAGAAGTGGGTCTGGTGTTTAGGATTAGGTGGGTCTAAGGTTTAGGGACAGATGGGTCTGGGGTTTAGGGATAGGTGGGTCTGGGGTTTAGGGATAGGTGGGTCAGGGTTTAGGGATAGGTGGGTAGGGTTTAGGGATAGGTGGGTCAGGGTTTAGGGATAGGTGGGTCAGGGTTTAGGGATAGGTGGGTCTGGGGTTTAGGTAGAGGGGAGTCTTGTTCTAAGATGGAAGATATGGTTTGAAATGGCATCCCTAAGTCATGTTCTACCTAACAGGAGGCACCTGTTGGGGGCCGTGATTGGGCCTGCCCTCACTAGGTCTCACCTGTGCATCACCCCACAGCAGCTGTGAGCTCCTGGCTGGGCTGCTCTCTGGGGAGGAGAGAGGACCCTGGCCAGTATTTGCCCTGAGGGAGGCTGTGGCCTGATCCCTAGGAAGCTGGGCCTGGAAGGAGTTTGTGGTCTGTTGTCCAGAAACCTTGGCTACTGAACATGCCTGCTACTCTTCAGAGTGGATCAGACCATGCAAGGTGCTAACATGGGCAGACCTAAATTAAGACAAGAGAGCAGAGGAGCCTGGGAGCCTCCTCGCCACCGGGATGCGCCCTCTGGAGCTGGCATCAGTGGGCGTCTGCGAACCCCAGGGAGCAGCTCCCCTCCACAGCCCCCTTCAACAGAGCTTGTTGGGCTGGATCTAAGCAACCCAGTGTCCCCCAAGCTGAAGGAGGTCGCCAGGGCAGGCGGATGCGGGTCTGCTGCTAGCGCTCCACCTGAGGTAGGTGGGACGCACTGCTTCCACACCTGCAAGGCACACTGTTCTCTCGGGCACGTAACACGATGTCCCTTGGTGCAGCCTGGAGATTCTGATGGACAGTGAGGCTCCTGGAGCCACAGAGGCTGCACAGAGGGCATTAAGATGAGAGCTGGGCAAGTCCTCGTTTCCCTGAAGCAGCAGAGCGTCTGTTGCAGGCCCAACTTCCTCCTAGATCTGTGCAGACCCACAGTAGAGGAGCCTCAGGCAGGGTGGCTGCCCTGGACCCTCTATCAGGTGAGCACGTGACCCTTGCTCAAAGGCCCAGGAGGGCAGCAGGGGGCTGCTGGAAGCCCTGCTGTGGCCAGGTCCTAGCAGCTACTCAGCTCAAATGCCCATCTGGCCCGCGGCTCCCGAGGAGCAGGTGATGGTGCCTCCAATCCTCACAAGCCTCCACTTTCCCCAAAGCCTTCCCCACTGGCCTTCCCACCCCGCCCCCAGCTAGGCCTGCCCTATGTTCTGTAGTTTTTACTTTCTGCTGAACTGAGGATGAACCCAGGAGAATTCTGCCACTGAGCCACATCCCCAGTCCTTTGAAGTTTTTATTTTGAGATAGGGTCTCTGTAAGTTGCTGAGGCTGACCCTAAACATATGGTCTCCTGCCCCGGCCTCCCAAGCGCGTTTGTGCGTCACCTCACCCAGCTCCACCATACATTCTAGCATAGTCGATTAGTGCCACACATGCTCAGCTGGCCCTTCTGTCTTAAGGAAGGGAGGTCTTGGGAACATCCCCAGTGTGATATCGGGAATTCAGCCCTGCTCAGAGGCCTGGCCAGCTTGGCCGACCTTTCCTCGTGGGTTCCTCATTATGGTCCCCTGGCCCTTCTCATAGTCCAGACATCTTCTGATTTGGGACTGCCTCCTGGCCTCCTGCCCCTCTCAGGCTCTCCTTCCTCTCCATTGCTAGACCATTCGCTGACCCCTATAAACCAAGTGGCCGCACACTCAGGGGATTGGGGTGTGGTTAATAGGTCTTTATTTGGAATTCTCTCTGTGAATCACGGCTCAGCTCAGCTTGTTATCAGTCACCAGACCACATGCCAGGCTATCTCCCATTCCCAGCCTGGATCCCAAGCACAGGGCCTTATGTGGATGCTGGACACTGACTTCTCCTCTGACATGATCACTGCCAGCCACTGCCCTAAACCAGTGCATTCACAGTCACGGGTTTTGTTGTTGTTGTTTGTTTGTTTCTGGAGCTGTGGTTTTAATGTAGAAAATGTTTTCAAACCCATGCCTTCTTAGGAGAGACAGTATTAGGGGACTGAGTTAGAAATGCAGGTTCCAGGCGCCCCAGGGAGACCCACAGCCCACACCAGAAGAGCATGGTGTACCAAGAGGGACATGTGACCATGCTGGTGGACTCCGTGGAAGCTGTCCAAGCAGCTTGAGCAGGGACATACTGTGGGGGACCCATGGACTCCCAGATGCCTGACGTCAGAGCGAACTCTGAACCGTTCTTAGCCACTGCCGATGCCTGCCCCTGCCACAGGGCCACTTCTTCAGGGGTGGGGTTGCAGCACATGCTCCTTTCAAGGTCGTGGAGGCTTTAGGTGAGCAGCTGTGTCGAGGTTTCCTGTGGTTCTCCAAGCATAGCAAGCACCAGCCTTTATCGCACATCCCTCTGTTTTGGGATGACCACTTGCTGTGGCCACCTGAGTGCGAGGAATCCTGGCTTCAGTGGGTTCTAGTGAAGGAAAGAGTCTCTTTGATTTGGACTTGTGGCCTGGGGCAGCCAGTCCCTCCGGGAGCTGCATGTCCTTGTGGGGCTGTCTCCCACCTTCCAGGGACATTTGGCAATGTTTATGATGCCAGTTTTCTGGATGTGAGGTTTCTGTCCTCTTGGAGTTGAAGAATGAAACCGAGGGACACCGAGGCAAGCATAGTAGACAGACTTTGTTTCATAGAAAGCAAAGCACAGGGAAAGAGCAGACTCCCCAGAGTGGGAGAAGGGGACAGAGCCAAAGAGGCCATTAGGTTTGCCCTTTTTATAGGAAGTTTACCCTTTAATTGGTCATTCTCTCCGTAAAATCAGAAAAAAGGATAGTGATACTGGTGTAAATTCAGGCGGAGATGTTTATTGGGATTTGTTGCTCTCTGGCCAATTTCACCTGCGCTGCCATGATGAGGGCAGGCATGGGGAGTGGCGGCCGGCCAGAATGGCAGGCAGGGAAAATGGCATTGGACCTTCACCAGGCAACTGGTTTTGCTGGCTAACTGGAAATTCATGTTGGGGTTGGTCCTTCAGAGACTGGCTGGTGGATCCATCAATCCATTGGAGCTTGTCCGCCAGCATCCCAATTGGCTGTTATTTTCGCGGGCAAGTTGCCCTTTGCCCTGACCCTTAGCCAGCAGGCATGGCCTCAGTGTCTTGGCTGAAGGCACGCCCCCAGCCAGGCCCCATGATGCTGTGAAGTGTGGGCTAATTGAAGCCCTGCCCCCAGCCTGGCCTAACACTCTCCCTTCCCCCAAATCTAGTGGGTGAGAAATTCTAGTTGGGTCCAGCCTTGAGTTTGCACCTCAGGCATCAATAGAAAGAATGTGGGAGCTTGGGTTGCTGGAAGGGAGTGTTTGCATTTGAAACCACCTTGCCACACCCTTCTCATTAGCATTGAGGGATGTCAAATTGATCTTAAAGGAAAAGAACCAGTTTTCTCTTGATTGACTCCAGCATTCTAACTACTCTGACTGCCTAACATTTTTCTAGCAAGCTGGGCGCCCGCCGGCCACCCAGAGCTCCAGCGCCCAGCTTGCTAGCCTGTTACACACAATAGCAGTGAATTTGCCAAAAAGTCTGTTGCAGAGTTACCTAAGTAGAAGAGACCCAGTTGCATGACCAGGAGGTCTTTGGGGACTGTACCCCCAAAACCCAGCAACCAACCCTGCGTGAACTGTTATACCCAAGTCTCGAGTCCCCAAAGACCACCAAAGAGCCGAATCCTATGCAAATACATTAGGGTCTTTTAATTGCAAGCTTGAGCCTGGGCTCTCTCTCCAATGCAGCGGATTTAGAAGGAGGGAGCCCCGAGCCCTAGTACAGCAATACTTTTATAGGGTTTCACGGCGAAGCGGGAAATTCAAACAAAGCAAAGTACACGATTGGTTGATCTTCTAACATATATGATATATTTCTATCAGCCATGGTACCCTTTGTCTAGGACTTCTACCATATATAATTTGGTATGTTAGGAATTGGCCCGTCAGCTCCTGATTGGCTATTTATTTGCTAAGGATCAGTTCATCTGGCAATATGAAACGTGGTACGTTGTTCTTTGTTCTTAGTAAACAAGAATTTAGGGCTACTTCAAATACTATTGAAAAATGAGGCCTCTAGAGACTACAACACGGTTAAGTTGCTGTACACTTTCTTTCAGCAGCCCCTGCTCTGCCCTGTCTCTCTCACCCTCTCTCTCACCCTGTCTCTCGCACCCTGCACCCTCCGGCTCTCTCTCACACTCCCTCCTCACACCCGCTTGCTCCCTAAGGCTTGCTCCCTAAGGCTCTGCTCTGCACTCACTCTCACACTTGGTCTGTAGCCGGACTCAGGGTGCATGCATTTGAGCAGCTCTGCTGAGGGCCATCAGGAACCCTGTAGCCCTAAACAGTGCCCCCCGGTGCTGGCACCACGCTCACCTTGACAGTAGTCCTCCCTGGCACAGCAGAGAGAGGAAGACTCTTTCCCACTCGGGGAACTGAGGCTGAGGTGAGAATCATACTCACTTGAGATGTGTCCTGAGCGAGGGAGCAGGTGCCAGGAGGCTTCACCATCCCTGTTCTTCCTCTGAACGTATTCCCCTGAAAAACAGAGGGCACCCTGGGTCCATCCCTATAGAGAGGAGTCAGCCACTGAGATCATGCGGCAGATAGTATGTTCAGTTCTTCAAATAATCTATTTAAATCATAGCTAATTATATTTAGCAAATTAAGCTCATTGAGTACTTAGGAAATGTCTGTTTCACTGTCAGAACAAGGCTTTTAGCAAAGCCTATTGTAAGGAGTTTTCTGACCTGAATTGCTACTAAAATATTTTTCTTCAAATTCCTTAACACAAACAATACACAGCATCATTGAAAGTTACAACTTCAGGGGCACATCTGCTTAACACTGGACTCCAGACCTTGGGTGAGCTCCCTTCAGCACCTGGTCTGCGGTCTCGGGTGGGCTCCCCTTAGCACACAGATGGAAGAATCAGACACAGACTTAAACTACTGGAACTACCACATAGATTCTTAAAGGAAAATGACATTATATTTAAAGAAGTTCTTAAAGCTTGAAAATAGCAAAAAGAAGCAGAATTCATAAAAATTGTCAAAGTAATTTTGAGTATCTCTAGAAATTAAAAATATAATCAATACCTTATTTCCATAATTGAACTCAACTCTTAAGTTCTTATTTATGCAAATGGTGGACATTTCAAATGTGGCCATAGATAAACATTACCTGCTTACCACTACTAAGCAAAAAAGACTAGATTGAAGGGATTGCAATACCTGACCTGAAATTATACTATAGAGCTGTAGTAACAAAAATAGCATGGTGTTGGTATCATAATAGGCAGGAAGACCAATGGAACAGAACCGAAGACACTGAGACTAAGCGCGAATCTCTAACCATCTGATATTTGACAAAGGGGACAAAAATATAGCTTGGAGGAAAAACAGACTTTTCAACAAATGGTGCTGGACAAACTGGACAGCTATATGCAAACAACAGAAATTAGATCCTTATCTCTTACCCTGCACAAAAATCAAATAAAAATGGATCAAAGAACTAGGAATTAGAGCAACCACACAACTATTAGAAGTAAAAATAGGCCAGGCATGGTAGCACATGACTGTAATCCCAGAGGCTTGGAAGACTGAGACAGGAGAATCGTAAGTTCAAGGCCAGCCTCAGCTGCTTAGCAAAGGCCTTAAGCAACTTAGTGAGACCCTGTCTCAAAATAAAATACAAAACAGCTGGGGATGTGGCTCAGTGGTAAAGAGCCCCTGGGTTCAATCCCTGGTACAAAAAAAGAAAAAGAAAAAAAATAATAAGATCAACACTCCACCATATAGGTGTAGGCTCCTTAACAGGACTCCCATAGTGTAAGAACTAAAACCAAGAATGAGTGGGATGCCATTAAAATGAAAAGCTTAAAGAATTAGATGAGGAATTAGTCAAGAGTATCAAGAGAGAACTTACAGAATAGGAGAACATCATGACCTGCTACCTCTCCAACAGGTGCTACTATCCAGAATATACAAATAATTCAAAAACTTAACACCAGAAACACAATATCTTCAATCAATAAATGGGCTATTGGGGCTAGAGCGGTGGCTCAGCGGTTACTCACTTGCCTGGCATGTGCGAAGACGCTGGTTTGAACCCCAGCACCACAGACACAACAAAGTGTTGGAGTAACAAAAGCCACATGTAAAACTAAATAAAATTGATTCTCTCTTTTTCTCATTGTCCCACTCTCTCTTTTAAAAAAAAAAAAAAAAGGGACAAAAGAAAAAAATACATGGACTATTGAACTAAACAGAAACTTCTCGGCAGGGGAAGCTCAAAGTCAAAAGATATATGAGAAAATGCTCTACATCACTAGCAACAAGAGAAATGCAAATCAAAACTTCACTGAGATTCCATCTTATTCCATTTAGAATGGCAAAAATGAAGAATACACACAATAACAGATGCTGGAGAGGTTGTGGTGAGAAAGAAACACTAACACACTGTTGGTGGGACTACAAACTGGTACAGTCATCCTGAAAAGCAGTGTGGAAACTCCTCAAACAATTAGGGATCAAACCAATGTACAATTCAGCTATCCCACTCCTGGGTATTTTCCTAGAAGATCTACAATCAGCTTATTACAGAGACACAGCTATATCAATGTTTATAGCAGCTCAATTTACAATAGCTAAATTATGAAAACAACCTAGATGCTACTCGCTGGATGAATGGATCCAAAAACTGTGGTGTGTACACACAATGGAGTTCTACTCAGCTATTGGAAAGACCTATAACGTGGCTTTTGCAGGTAAATAGATGGAAATGGAAAAAAACTTATGCTGAGTGAAACAAGCCAAACCCAGAGACTTAAGGGTTGAATGTTTTCTCTCATTTGTGGAAACTAGAGTAAAACCTAAGATAGGGTGAAAGTTAGCCAAGTTTACTTAATAGACTCACTACGATCCACTAAATCTGCAGTAACACATAAGCTGTGGGGATTATAGCTATGAAGTGAGGGAGGAAGGGTCAATGGGGGCAATGTTCAATACTGTAGAGTACATTTGACTCCTATGAAACCCCAAATATATCCAGACAGGCATATAAGTCTAGTAATTCCAATGTGTAAATTACATGTATATGGTCACTGATTTTTGTAACTTGGAGGAACTACATAGGAACCATAAGATAGGGGGGCAGAGTAAAGTGGGGAGATCCTGAGCAAGGATCAGGTTAAAGCAACTCTGTCAATATGTATGCATATATGAAGGTGAACCAATGAATCTCTTCATTATGTAAGTAGGTGCTGAAACAATTAAAAAAATAAATATAAAAAACATAAATGAAAAGGGAAAAAATAAAACATTACCTGCTTACTGCCAGGTTAAACTCAGCCTCTTTGGGGGAAATGATAGTGCAGCAATCGGTAACTCAGAACTGATGTGAATCCCAGGGCCTGGTGAATCCTCTGGTGGGGTTTGGTGCAGGAGGCCCTCTGCCCTACTCTGGATGCTAATCCTACCATCCTCAGTTCCTGTGCATCTGCAGCCTTTCTCCCCTGCATCCAATTGTAAGTGCCACACACCCCTCTGTGGTCACTCATGGGGTCCTGTACAGAGTCCTTGGGTCCACTCCTCTGCACCTCTCTCCATGTATGCCAGCTCCACCTGCTGAGCTATTCTCTGGGCCATGTGCTGCCCATGGGAGCCTCTGTCTTTGCCTGAATCCTTCTCTGGCAGCTCTAGTTCCCTGGCAGGAATTAGCACAGGATCCCTTCAGATCCCCAAACTTGCCCACTGCCCTCCTCCCTAGACCCCGCTACAACAGGGAGGAGAGCTCTCCCTTCCTCCTGCATCCATCCCAGGGACAGTCTGCTTCCTAGCTTCCCTTCTATGTTCCTGTGTGAACTTGGTTCCGAGACCCCTGGGCTTTGTCCTGATAATCAACCCAACAGCAACAGAAAACCCGTCTCAAGAACGTTGCTCTCAGGGAAGGTCTGGCTTTGAAACCAGCTTTGGAAACCCAAAGCTGAGAGCATGACTCTGATTATGTCACCCTTGAATATCAAATGAGAGGTGTTGTCTTGATGAGAACTGATGTCATAAATTGTTCAAAAATGACTCTACTTGTCACCTGAAAAAATTACAATATCCAACATTATTGAAAGCACTTTGGATTTCTTTGAAGCAGAAACCATTCTCACATAGAAGAATGCAAATTCCAAGGTCTCCCTCCCCTTCAAGGATAAAAGATATATACAAAGAGAGTAGATGGAATCCTCCAACTGTTTGGGAAGAAATTCTGAGGTGATTTCGTGCCAGCAGTCTTGGCACCAAGCAGATAAAGTTATCAGAAAAGATTGCCTGGATCCTAACCCATCTGTACTTGAGCTGCTGATGCCATAGCTGAGGGCACACTGTCCCTCCAGCAGGAATCAAATGCCTAGCCACTGGAGAGAAGACCAGGAAAGTAAGGGGCCGTGCTCACATGATCCTTACTGCAACTGGAGCGAGCCCACACCAGTCCCATGGAGCAGCATTGGTCAGTTCACCTGCACAGAACCCAGACAGGATGGCAGTCCTCCTACAGGGGGAACCAGGGGAGCAGAAGATCCACATGCACCTGGAACTTTTCACTTTCCAAAATTTCAGTTAAGAAGGTTCGGAAAGTGTTTCTGAAGTGAACCTGTCAAGTCATTACCAGATGCTGCACCTGTCCTGACAATGGGAATGGGCACTGTGGTTTCCATGGCAACTGCAGCTCCGTCTGTCAATCCTCATTTTGTGCTTCATTTAGCCTGTAGTGCAAACTGCAGCCCAGGTGAGCACACAGGTGGGTGTAGGCTCACACACCTGTGCTGCACACCTGTGCCACACACCTCTCACACGCCTGTGTACACAGGGCGTCTCCTCATTCAGCCTGTGGTTGGTAAATGCAGCCCAGGTGAGCACACAGGTGGGGGTAGGTTTACACACCTGTGCCACACACCTATCACACACCTGTGTGTATGGGGTATTTCTCATGAGCACTGGGGTTTTCCTCTTCTCGTAGTCTATTGGACATTCAAGTGTGGAATCGACAGAGCCTATCTCAGGGCTTTCAAATATGCAATGTAGCACAGTATTTTTGTGATGAAAATTATGATCAGACATGTGTTTTAAAAAATTGCCCACTGAAACAACCCACACCTCTAAGTTAACAGCTGAGCAGCAGCCGTATCACTGATTCGAGAGACAGAAGCCTTCTCTTGGGCTCAGAGCTAATTTCAGAACTTGGATTAATAGAACAAGGGGATATTTCAGCCTCACTTGCCTTGAAACTGCTGGGGTTCACACGGCAGTGTCAATCTCTGCCAAAGGAGCTGCTCAGCTGCTTGTGTCCTTGGTGAAGTGGCCGATTGGACTCAGTGTGCCCATCACACCGGGCCTCAGGGCTCGGCTGACTATGGGCTGAGTTCCCGCAAGGGCTGTCCCCACAGTGAACAAGTGTCATCCCAACCTTCGAGGCTCCTTGCTCAGGGCATGGTTCTCTCCCACATGAGCTCCCTCCACAGGTTTGGTGCTCCTGCTTTAGCATGAGTGTGTGCTGCATGCCTGCCCTCTGTGAGGACCTCCCTTACAACACCTGTCACAAACAGCATTTTCACTGATTCAACCAACACTCACTATCATTTGCTCCAACAGTGAGCAGCGTAGGGGTCCCCTCTCCAGTGAAGCAGCAGTACTGTGAGCAGTGACCACAGGGTGAAAGAGAGGGCTCCATGGTGGCCGGCTCTCACCGCTCAGGAGGTCAGAGAGGCTCCCCAGGAGCTGTCCTCCACTGAGCCTGAGGAGGATCCAGGAAGAGGGCAGCCCAGGAGGACTGGAAACAAGAGCTCAGGCTGGGGCTCTTCTGGTGGAGAGAAGCTCCCTGCAGGTGGAGAAGGGCAGGTGCTGCTGGTCACCAGAGCCCTGGTCCAGGAGGAGATGTCTAGGCCCAAGACAGCAGGAGGCACCTGAGTGGCTCTGGAGGTGAGCAGCAAGACCAATCCCCCTCTGGTGTGGTCATTATGGCTGCCCAGGAGTCCTAGAAGCTGAGTGGGACCCACCTGCCGGCAGGCCAGGATGATGGTGGGCTGGATCAAACAGCTCCAGGAGGAGTGAGGGAATGTGGAGGCTGGGAAGGAGACTGCAGGGTTCACGGAGGTATTGGAAGAGATATGAGGGAGAAGGGCTTGCTCCAGAGTGACCCCAGGTCCCTGGGTTGTGAGTGCATTCTTGTAAGTGGGAGTGTTTGGAGGGCGAGGCAGTTCTGAGACAAACAGGGTAAGCTTGGATTAGGATGTGCCAACTCTGAAGGGCCTTAAAGCAAACGGCATAGTTCAGTAGGTCCCCGAATAAATGCGCATCCCCAGTTCAAAGGACAGGAGGGAAACAGTCCTGGGGATCTGACTGTAATTAGGTTCACATACCATTAGACGAAAGTGCTAATGAGGCACGGGCTGTGCATCCACTATCCTGCATGCCCAGGGGGTAAGACAGGCCTGCAACAGAGTAGGTGCTCTGAATTAGTGAATGAGAAATGCAATTAACTTTAACTTTTTAAGCTGTCCGAAAATAAAATATTGAAAGATAAAACCCGTTATGGTATTGATATGCATCAACCGTTCTTAGAGAAGTACTAGAATGAATAATCAAAATAAGAAAAAACAATGGGTAAAACCATAACTCTGTTGGAGACAAGTAAATGCATGTCACTTGTGCAAATTAGGGCATGGTCATAGTCCAAACACCAGCCAAACAGACCACAAGTGCCGTTTATCATCATCGTGTGCACAGTGTCTGTGATAGCCAATTAAACTTTGATAACCACATTTGTCTCTGCATAATGATTAGCCAGAGACAAAGAGATTGAAAGGCCCTTAAAGAGAAATGGAAGAGAGCAACCTGAAGCCACCTCCAGCCCCATGCACACCTGTGCTCTGCTCGGCCTGTCACGGGTGCCCTCCAATTTCCACGTCTCGTCACAGAGCTTAGCTGCGTTTGTCAATGTTGCACCTCGACAATTATTTCCGAAGGAACCCTTGGTGTCTTTCTGTTCTTTCCCTGAACATGACACTCCAACCTAGGAATGCATCAGCTCCCTATCTAGGAAGGCAGTGTCACCATCATTTTTAAGCATCTCTTCCCCTCATCTTGATGAGATAGTCTTCACCCTTTCAGTTCATTGGCATGTGTGCCAGGTACAGCCCAGCAGCCGTTGTCTGCTATCATACCAGTGATCCTGCCTGGTTGAATGGTATATCTCGAGGCAGCCTCTATACCAGTGGATTCTGGAGGCTCCTGGCCAGAGTCAGACCTGGGATCTGCAGGGCAGGCTTTTAGAGGAGATGCCCCAAAACGTCTGGGCCTCTCTTGTCTCATCTGTGAAGCGAGGGATTGAATCGGGGACTTGTAACACCCCTCCTTGCCCTAGAATTTTGTGAGTCTACCCTCGGGAACATTTTACTGCTTTAAATTATGTAGGCTTTATTAGATTTGCTTCATTGTTTCATTATAGCTGTTCTCCATGAACTACCAAATCTTGATGCACCAGCTATGTCTCTTGCCCAGTTGAAACTGCTGGTTTGGGGACAGTGTTTAGATGGGAATACAGTGCCACTCGCCACATTTCCACTTGGGGCATTTACCATGGTGCAGACATTGGTATAGGCATTTGCTCTCTCACTTAATCCTCAGAACCCCGTGTAGTAAATACATGTACCCTCATTTTACCAAGACGAAACTGACCCTTGCATGAGTTGGTAAACTGGCAGCTATAGTGGCAATATTTAAGCACGATAGTGGATTTCTGCTCCAGGCCTGCTGCCTCCGGAGCCTGGCTCCTGACCACGACTTAACATCTGGAACTCTAGGTCCACGCTACAGGGCTGGGCTGGCCACCAGTGTGGCTGCACGAAGCTTTGTGCCAACGTAGGAAGGACAGTGTGGGACATGAGCAGGGTGTGGGCAGCTTGTGGAATCCTTCAGAACTCTCTCCAGTCATCCACGCCGAGGAGGCCCAGGGGAACCTGCAACTGCAAACACTGCCTAGTGGTGGCATGAGGAGAAGAGGCAGCATCTCCCCAGACACCATGACCACGGCCCCAGCAGCAGCAGTTTGCGCCAAGTGTCCCCCAGTGGCTCTGAGTTGGGCAGACGGGAAAGGAGAGATGGAGAAGGTACTAGAAAGGCACCTCATGGGCCTAGTCCACCCAGGAGGACACCACAGGGTATCTGTGCACAGTCCCTCTATGCTAGCCCAGTCCCCCAGAGCAGGCCTCAGGGGAGCCAGGCCCCCACTTAAGGAAGCTGTTGCTCTTCGGGAAGTCAGTTGGCATTTATCAAGTAGTGGTTAAAAAAAATCCAGTCTGAATCTAACCAAGATTGTGACTAACTACCAGTTCACAGTACATGCAGAAAATGGAGGAGCAGGCTGGAGGATACCACCGGGGACCCTCGGCCAGACCACCTGCCTCCTTCAGGTCATGGGGGCAGCTCCTCCATCTCTCCAGCAAACTGTCATCCTGAAATAAGGTGCCGTGGATGACAGGATCAACTTAAAGCTGAGCGATTGGTGTAAGAATGCAGATCCCAGTAACTTCTCTACACAGCTGGACAAAGGGCATGTGTGGCCATTCACCGTTCAGCTGTTCACAGTGGCGGAAACACTGCATCCACTGGGAAAGATGCAGAACTGAGATAGAAAAATGAACTAAATAGGAAGCAGAGGCTGTGGGCAGCAGGCATGGCATGGGAGAGCCATCGGAAAGCCTTGCTGTAGTGTGGAGGTCCTCCACTGAGTATCTTGGGCGGGTCAGGTTCTCAGACCCTGCAGATGAGGTAGCCACGCTTCTGCCTGGGGGAGGCTCTCAGGTTAACACAGCCCTGTGGAGCGCAGGCCGGGCACAGCAACATGCCATGTCCCTGGAACACACATGGGACATTCCGGAGTGGCCACTGCTGTCCAGAGAGGACATGTGGAAGGGTTTCCCCATCTGTATTGACTCCCCTCTTCCATGTCCTCATTTGCATTATGAGTGTGTCTGTTGGTTTTTAAGTTAATAAGCTTTGTTTTTAGAGCAGTTTTCTGTTCATGCACACTGGAGCAGACAGTACAGAGCTCCCACAAAACTATCCACACACGTGCAAAGCCCCTGTCAACACAGATCCTCCCAAAACCATAGCTCTCTAGTGGTGTTATCATTTTTTGCTATATATTTCAAAATCTCATCAGGATTGTGGGTTTGTCTTTGTTGCAATTCTTCCTATGATTTTCTTCTTTCTTCAGGTTATGTAGTGGTCCCCTGGGTCCCTATGGATTCTTTTCACCTCCTACTCTATTTGCTCCCAGAAGCTATTTACATACGTTGGTAATGGGCAAGATGGATGACTTAGAGCTGCTGAGTCAGGACTGGCAGTGGTTGCTAGCACATTCTTTGTTGTTGTTATTGTTGTTTTATTAAGGAGTTGTTATTGTATAACCATAAATGCATATAACGTAACATATGATATGCATTTGTTCTTAAATTCTTTTCAATTTCTTGGACTAGCTTAATAAGGAGAGATGTTAGCTCCTCCTCATAGGTGTGGTTAAACTCAGCGGGGAATCCATCAGGTCCTGGGCTTTTCTTCTTGGGAAGGCTTTTAATAGCTATATGGATTTCAGTGCCTGTTATTGGGCTGTTTAGGATTTCAATATCTTCCTGTGTCAATTTGGGGATGTTGAATGTGTCTAGAAATTTATCCATGTCTTCTAGATTATATCATTTAGAAGAGGATAGTGTTTCAAAATAGGTTCTGATAATCTGTTGGATTTCTATGGGGTCAGTGGTGATTGCTCCCTTTTCATTGGTGATTTTGTTGATTTGCTTCATTTCCCTCCTTCTTTCAGTGAGATTGGCTAGGGGTCTGTCAATTTTATTTATTTTTTCAAAGAACCAGCTCTTTGTTTCATCGATTCTTTTCATTGTTTTTATTCCCAATTTCATTGATTATTTCCTGTCTTTTGCTGGCTTTGGGATTACACTGCTCTTCCTTTTGCAGGGATTTGAGGTGGAGCATGGATTTATTTATTTTCAATCTCTCCTTGTTTTTAATGTTGGCAATCAGTTCTATAAATTTTCCCATTAAGAATGCTTTCATGCGGGGCTGGAGCTGTGGCTTAGTGATTTCAGCGCTTGCCTGGCAAGCACGAGGACCCGGGTTCAAACCCCAGCACCACGTATACAACTGAGTGTTGGAGCAACTAAGGCCATGTGAAAAACTAAATAAAGTTATTTCTCTCTTTCTCTGTCTCTCTCACTATCCCTCTCTCTTAAAAAAAAAAAGAATGCTTTCATGGGGGCTGGAGCAGTGGCTTGACGGTTACAGCGCTTGCCTGGCATGTGCAAATACACAGGTTCAAACCCCAGCACCCACATACACAACTAAGTGTCTGAGCATGTGAAAAACCAATAAAAATTGATTCTCTATGTCTCTCTCTCTCTCTCTTTCTCTCTCTCACTATCCTTCTCTCTTAAAAAAAAAAAAAAGAATGCTTTCATGCTGTCCCAGAGATTTCAAAAATTCAATGTTGTGTCTTCATTTTCATTCACTTCCAAGAATTTCATGATTTTAGCTCTTATGTCTTCTTGGATCCATTCTTCATTTAATATGGTGTTATTCACTCTCCATATATATGTGTGTTTTCTGTTATGAGCTTTGCTGTTACTTAGTAGAGTCATGGCAGCATGGTCTGATAGGATACATGGAATAATATATATTTTTTATATTTGTTGAGATTTCCTTTGTGAATGAGGATATAATCTATTTTGGAGAAGAATCCATGTGCTTCTGTGAAGAAGATACATTCAGCATATTTGGGGTGTAATATTCTATACATGTCTATTAAGTCCAATTTATTAATGACGTTGTTTAGGCTGGAGATTTCTTTATTTATTTTTTTTTTTTTGCTTTAATGATTGCTTTATTAGTGATAGAGGAGTGTTAAAGTCTCCCAATATTATTGTGTTGAGGTCCACAAGTGCTTTAATGTCATGGAGTAATTTATCCACATATTTGGGAGCATAGGTGTTTGGAGAGTATATATATTTACTATGTTTATATATTCCTGTTGTATTGTACCCTTTACTATGATGTAGTGGCTTTCTTTATCTCTTCTGATTAGTTTATGATTGAAATGTACTTTGCTGGTTATAGTATTGCAACACAAGCATTTTTCTTGGGACATATACCTGGTAGCTTTTCCCCATTCTTTCACCCTTCATCTGTGGATATCATTGGCTATAAGGTGGGTCTCCTGTAAGCAGCATACTGTCAGATTTTGGTTTTTTTATCCAATCTGCTAATCTGTGTGTTTTGGTTGGTGCATTGAGACCATTCACATTCAGTGTTAGGATAGTTGTGTGGTTGTGGTTTGTGGTCATTATGTTTTATTAGTGAGTTCTTTGATTTCTTGGTTGTCTACTGATATCATGTACCCTACTGAACTTCATCTGTGGGTTTTGAGGTTGATTTGCTTGTTCTTCTATCTGAGCTTATCTTTGAGGAATCTTTGTAATACTGGTTTTCTGTTCATGAATGTTGCAAGTTTGATTTTATCATGAAAAGTTCTTATTTCCCCATCAAATTTGAAGCTGAGTTTTGCTGGGTGTAGTATTCTTAGTTGCATGTTGTGGTTATTCAGACATTGAAAGATTTCCTTCCAGGATCTTCTTGCTTCTAGATTCTGAGCTGAAAAGTCAGAGGAGATCCTTATTTTTTTGTCTCCGAATGAGATTTGGCATTTCTCCCTTGAAGCTTTTAATAAGCTTTTATATTCTTTCCTTTATTTCCCTGTTGTACATTTTAATATGATGTGTCTCAGCTTCTCATTTGATTGGGCCTATTGGATGTCCTATAAGCTTCCTGGATGAGCATTTCTGATTCTATTTTAATATGGGAAAATTTTCTTTTAATTATTTCATTGTGAATTTTCTTTTTGTCGTTTCTTTGCATTTCAATTTCTTCTTGCAATCCAATTACTCTTATGTTGTTTCTTCTGATTTCATCCCAGACATTTTGAAAATTCTGCTTGTGCTGTGTGAGTTGTTTCTTTTCTGTCATCCGTGCACTCAAGGTTAGTCAGCCTGTCCTCATTGTTGGAGGTTCTTTCTTCTAGAGCTCAGGTTCTGTTCTCCATAGAACTTAGTCTAAAATTCTTCCATCATTCATCTAATGTGATTGACTGAGATTTTAGCTAGTTTGACTCTTCACTTTTTAAAAATAGATACTATTGTTTTAAAGAGAGAGGGACAGTAAGAGAGAGAGAGAGAAAGAGATACTCCATTTTTATTTAGTTTTTCATGTAGCTTTCAGAGCTCTGAGACCTTGTTGTGTACATGGTGCTGGGGTTTGAACCTGAGTCCTTGCACATGCCAGGCAAGCGCTGGAAGCACTTAACCACTGCCCCAGCCCCTCTAGCACATTCTTTGAATGAAGACAGATCTAGATTGACGTTTAAGTTCTCAAACCTGTCATCCCTCAGCCTCAGCTTTCCTATCTATAAAATGGGTGCGATGATAATGATAATACATACCCCAATCCAGATACACCCTTCCAAGTGCTTAGGGGAAGATCAGACATGACAGAATCCTGACAAATTTCTTGAAAGTGCTAATTGGGAAAAAAAAAATCAGTGTTGATTTTTCAATAATCCATGGTGTGACACAGCTTACTTATTTGTGGTGGTGGGACAGGAACTGTAAAAACTATTCTCCCGCAAAAATGCAGTCCTGGGTGGTGGTGGGGTGTGAGGGGTCTTCCTGAGCCATTGCTCATCAGCCCATCTTCCAGAAAACCTGGAGGAACTGGGGACAGAGGAGAAGTCCCCTCATCACACATTCAGAGGCTCAATTATCATTTGAGTAAAGTCTAACTAAACCAAAGTAATTTGTTAATTCATCCATGAGTGCATTCCTAACATCCCAAGAAACTGAGAAAGGAGCAGCAGGCCTTCACTTATGTCAGGCCCTGACTTCCTCGTGCAGGTGAAGACCTTCTGTCCACCTCTTTCTCCATGCAAGTTCATAAAGCACACCTCGTCTCTCTCTGACCAAACGCACCCAAGAAGTGAAGTGTAGCCTGCCAATGGCTGAGGAGGCACCCTGCCTGGAAGGGACATAGCTCTTAAGGGTGGCAGCATTGAACTTGCCAACGTCCACAAGCTCCAATAGGTTCTCCTGGCTCCAGCTACCACCTTCTCTGGCTGGTCCCCCAGTAACAGTCATTTCTGCCTCTACTAAGTGCCACATGCTGTTCTAGGAACTGGGGCAACCAAAACAGGGAGAAGTGGCCTTGGTGGGGATCCTGATCTGTGATAACAGCTGGGCCGTGGATTCACACAGGTTTACAGCATGGCCTGAAAATAGATGGCCTCCAGGCCTTTGCCCAAATGGCACACGTACTTTTTTTTTTTTTTTTTTTTTGAGAGAGAGGGACAAAGAGAGAAACAGAGAGAGAAGAGGGAATCCATTTTATTTATTGTCACGTGGCCTTCATTGCTCCAATACTTCATTGTGTACGTGGTGCTGGGGTTTGAACTAGCAGGCTGGTGTATGCCAGCAAGCACCATAACCACAGAACCACCACTGCACCCCGACACATGTACTTTTAAGATTTCTGATAGAACTGTGAGTTTGTGTTCTCTGGAAGAGCCTGTAATTGCAGGCCGTAGACATTCTGGAGGCCCTACCTGGGCAGCGTCCATGGGAGGGGAATCCTGCCCCATGGGCAGTGTCCACAGGAGGGGGAGTCCTGCCCTGTGGCTGCAGGTCAACAAGAGGGGCTCCCAGCCCTATGGGCAGTGTCCACAGGAGGGAAAGCCCCACCACCCGAGGGTGGCACATGTTCTCAGCTTCCAGCAGCCTGCACCCTGCCACCTCAATGCTTGGGCATCTGCCCAGCTGCTCTAGACCTGGAGACCTGGGACCCCTGTCCTGGACCAGATCATCCCACAAGGTGGTGTTCTGTGTGGCTCTCATCACCTTTGTGTGGCTTGCAGTGAAGGCGAGACTCTGAGCAATATGAACAAACACCAAACCTGTGTTGGTGTGCTGCAGGAGATCCTAGGGCTGCAGAGTGGAGGGCTGGAGGTGTCTTTGGTTTAAAACACTGTATTAAATACGTGAAAGTGTCTACCGATAGCTGGACTAGACTTCTCTTTAAAAGAGTAATTCCTGGGGCTGGAGCGGTGGCTCAGCAGTTACGGCGCTTGCCTGGCATGCGCAAGTACGCGAGTTCAAACTCCAGCACCACGTACCCAACAAAGTGTCTGAGGAATAAAAGTCATATGAAAAACTAAATAAAATTGCTTCTCTAGTTCTCTCTCTCTAGTTGTCCCCTCTTAAAAAAAAATAAATAAAAGAGCAATTCCTGCATTGATTTTCATTATAGAAAACCTACACATGTATAATGTTTTTGAGATCCTTTCAGAAATAGCTTGTAATCCCAGTGGCTCAGGAGGATCACAAGTTCAAAGCCAGCCCCAGCCCCAGCAAGGCCCTATTTCAAAATAAAATATAAGAAGGCTGGAGATGTGGCCCAGTGGTTAAGGGTTCCCTCTTCTGGATAGATTGTCACTGAAGAGCCGGTGTTATCGTCTACTGGACTTCCATTCCTGGAAGCCAGGATTCTTCTTAAGTAGTGGTCAGGGTAAGGGTGGGGCCCCTGGAGCAGTCCCCATGCACCGCCTGCAGCACTGGAGCTGGGCCCTGCTGAAGAGGACAAGTGGAGGAAAGAGGGAAGAGACAGCAGGTGGGTGCTGACTGACGTGAACCCCAGGTCCTGGGAGCAGACAGACTGTGTTCAAATCAGCCCTTAAAGCCACCCATCAGTGAGATGGTGGCAAGGAATCGTGCCCTGGGCTCTAGCAGTTTGGCGGAAGGTTTTGGAGCCCTCGCACATTTGCAGGGTTGAGGACCCCATCATGGGATCGTCAGGTGCCCATGAGCAAGCAGGGTGGGCAGGAAGCAAGTCACGCCAGAGCCTAGAGAGCCCCAAGCCACAGAAGCACAGCCACCTCACTGAGCTGTAGCCTGAGCACAAGCTCAGGGGCCAGAGCTGGGGCCGTGGGTAGGACTGGGGAGGGAGGCACAGAGGTAAACCTCTCCCCTCCCACTCCCTCTGTCCCCTGCAGGAAGCCAGAGACCCAGACGACTGCTAGTGTGGTCCTTGAGGTCAGCCTTTTCAGGCACAAGCAGCTCAGAGTAGAGTGAGGATGCGTCCCCATGGGAAGAGGGGGACCGAGATATGGTGAGTCACTGTGGCAAGTATTCATGCCATCGAGCATCAGAGGAGGTTAGCAATGTGTCCCCTGTCCTGGGAACCGGAAATTGAACCCAGGGGTGCTTTACCACAGATCCACATCCCCAGCATGTTTGTTTGAGACAGGATCTCACTATGTTGCTTAGGGCCTCACTAAGTTGCTGAGGCTGCATTTGAACTTGCGATCCTTCTGCCTCAGCCTCCCAAACCTCTGGGATTGCAGGCAAGCACCACAGTGCCCAGCCTTGAGATTAGCTCATTCTTGAGATGAAAAGGTCCAGGGTCACTTTCATAAAGAAGAGAAGAGAGGTTGCCACATCAAAGGGGACAGGTGGAGGGGAGGGTTGAGGCCATGACAGGGCAGCAGAAGGAGGGAACTTTCAAGGTCTTGGCCACCTTGAGGCCCAGTCCTGGCTGTGCTATGGCTTCACAAGATTCTAGCTTCGAGTGAAAGGTGCACAAGATCACTTGTCCTTAAAACAGCACATAAATTATAATTATCTCAAAGTAAAGCATTTAATTCTAAAAAAGAAAACAGGTCAGCTTAAACTCAGATGTGGGATACTTTCTGATCTAATTATATCTTTAGAAGTGTGATTATTTGCTTCCCCAAAACCAAGCCTTCCATTTAATTGACTCAGAATTCTGTAGCTCTGGGAGTTTTACTTATAATGATTGTTGAACAAATCAGTTTTTGCTCAGTCACCCACTCTGCAACTTGATCACATCTGTAAAATGTTGCTTGGGTTGAAAATCCTAGCACAGCAATAACCTTGGTCATTTGAAACACTGGAGGAAACTGAGGCCTGAGAAAATGTCTATTAGACACAAAGGTGAGCAGGAAGAACCAGACAGTGCATTTATACATCTACCCACTGTCCTGCTTGCTGCAGGAAGACAGCCTGGGGATGACTTGAAGAGTAAGGCAGAACAATCTCCCCACACCTGTCCAAAACATGAAAGCCAGCAGGCGCTGGCCAGGGCGTCAGGACAAAGGAACCCCCGTACACGGCTGTTGGAAAGCAGTGCAAAGGTTCCTGAGAAGACTGAGAAATCACCTACCCCGTGAGCTGGCAGTGTGCTGCTGGGGTCAGTGTGCTTTAGAGAGGTCAGCCTCCTGTGCTCACTGCAGCTCCTTCGTAGCACTGAACTGTGGACTTGATCCAAGTGCCCGTTAGAGACGAGTGTTCGGCATGGTGTGTGCACACAGTGGAATACTCTTCAGCCATGAAAAAGAGCCACCTGTCATTTACGACCACATGGGGGCATTGAGAGGACACAGTGAAGCTGCCAGGCATAGAGAGACAGGTACTGCATGATGTCGCTCGTGTGGAATTCAAAATCTGAACCCAGAGAAGTAGAGCGGAGTGGTGCTGAGCAGAAGCAGGGTCCATGGAGGAGAGCATATCGCCAAGGGTTACCCAGCACTGAGGATGCAGTGAGGAGGAGGTCTGGCGATCGTGAGCAGTGAAGAGACTGTGTCTATTTCAAAACTGCAGAGAGGATTTGAAATACTCTTGCCACAAAAAAACACCAGGCATGTGAAATGTGGGCACGTTAATTGGCCTGATTTGCTTATTCTTCACAAATACCTGCATCAAAACCTCACTTTGCACCCTGTGCACACATACAGGCAATAAGTCAGACGAAAATAAAAATTGAATTAAAAAAATCAACGTGAAGTGGGTTTAAGACTTAAATGTAAGATCTAAAACTAAAAAAGTAAAACAGGAAAAAAAACACAGCAGAATTTTTTTTTAAATTTGAGTGAAGTGGAGACTGGGAGTGAGGGCAGACCAGACTGGAGCAGGGGGACCTGGCATAGGGTGCATGAGCAGTTGGCCCCTCCTGCGCCTGGGCCAGCCTCACCAACAACCAGAGCTCTAGGCTGAGCTGACCCAGCTGGTGACCCTCAGTGACCCAAGGGCAGGAAGCAGGGTGTCCAGGACCCCAGTTCTGGGAGCGCTGCAGGCTAGTATGCTGCTGCCCTGCTTTCTGCTGGCTCCAGAGCCAGCCGGCCTGTCGTGCCCGCACCATCAACTGAAAGGTACCGCTGACCCCACGCAGCCCTGGCAGTCATGCTACGGCAAAACCCAGAGTGCCAAGTGCCTAGCGCGCTGCCACCAGGAGCAGCCCGGCCCATCTCCTACGCCTGGCCTTGTGCACCTGATGGGGCAAAGTGGCAGCTAAGCCACAGCTGGATGTCCATCTTACAAATGTCACTCTAGCTGCACAGCAGCTGGGGGCTGGCGTGGAGGCTCACGTGGAGAAGGCAGGTGGAAAAGATGAGCTGCCTTGTCCACTAGGCTGCATTTTTATGTAAAATCACCTGCACTCGCCAAGACTGTCTGCTTTACTCCTGTTCCTGTTGCTACTGAAGCAATACCACAGACCAGCTTGTCTCAGAAGAAAAGAGGTTCGTTTGGGCTCCTGGTTCTGGTCCAAGGTGGAGGGGCCACATCTGGTGATGGCTTCTCAGAGTCCCAGGCAGTGCAGAGGAGAGCATGGGAGGCCTGGCCAGATTGGCTCTTAAAGCAGACCCCTCTCAGGATATCCCTGAACCTACCACCCACCAATCACAGGTAGGTCGACGCTTATCCAGAGCCCAGCCCAGACCGTCTCAGGTTCTACCTGGTCCCGCCCCTCCACAGCTCCTACAGGGGAGTACAGCCACTGCGAAGCACAGCACTGGAAACTTGTTTTTTGGGTTTTTATTTATTCCTTTAATAATGAACAGGCAAGTAAGGTAGAACCTGAGATCGCACACCTGCATGCGATTTGGCTTCAGGGTGAGTGCTGGAGGTCTGGGTCCACACTGTGGTCTGGGGGAAGAGACGAAGTCCTGCTCCCCAGCCTGTGTAAGGAACCGTTCCCATGCTGCTGTGGAATAGTCTCACCCCCCTTGCAAAGCCGGTAAACGCTCAATGAAATGACACTCCAGGCACAGTTCATTCGGTAAGGCTAGTTCCTCTTCTCTCAAGCCCGCTGCACTCGCAGACGTCAGCTTGAATGACGCTGTGAAATGATCAATTACGACTCTTCCAGAAGCACCCTTTGGTGGTCTACAAGAGAAACCCAGAGCCCAAGAAGTGGACTGATGAGAACCCATCAGTCCAAAGCAATGCGGAAGCCCCACACACGTGGCACCTGAGCACCCACAGCACCTATGAGGACCCATCTGCATGCTCGGGGAGTTTAACTTGGCTGGTGCCACTCCAATGCAGAGGACTTATTCAGCCTGGGAACAAGTGTGATTTCTTACACCATTTTATAGCCTAGCAAATAAAATTTCCTGTTCTGGATGTGGTTTACAAGCTCTGTAAACCAGACTTTGTGGTTATCAGTCACATTTATTGTTAATGTTAGAATACCTTAGGGAATGTCTCCTCTTCTCAGTAAACACTTAAAAAGAGAAGTTATAATTTATCATTTTCGGAAACACGGGAGACAGATATTTAAATTTGAATAAGATCGTTATTTCCGTAGCTTGTCTTTTAACAATGTTCCTTGTTTACTGGGCTCCTGTTTGAACCAGAAAGTAAGCGTTCTTTAACTTCTGCCTGGAGAGGAATAGCAATGAGCTCTTCTCAAATGCAGGGCTCATCAGAGGTCTCTGGCCCTAGGCGTCCCCTGTCCAGTCAGGGGCTCCATCTACACCCAGCCCAGGCCTGTCTTTACTTTCGCAGCCGTCTGGTCATGAGTCTGAGACGCCTGTGGGATCTTGCATATGAGCATCCTGTGTCTGTCGGGTTCCACACTTTCTCACATACCTCAGTTGTCATGGCAACCGTGTAAAAAACAGGGTTACCTGTCATCGCCCCATTTTACTATGGCTGGAAAATGTTTAGTGGTTCCATTAGGATGACCTGACTAGTGACCTGGCAGAACCAAGTTGAGTCCTCTCTCCCTGGATGACAAGACTCGGGTGGAACCTTGCACCATAGCTGGGGCTTGCATTCCCAGAGTTGGGTCACGCGGGAAGGGCACAGAAGGACGTCTCTTCCACAGCACCCGAATTTCGCATGGCGGGAGGCTTCTTGTCCAGGTCTGTATGGGAACCTTCACTCATCCAGAATTGGGATTGTACTTTTTTCTTTTCAGTCTTCTTAAACATCAGAGAATTCTGGCATTTTACTTATCAAAATGCTTTTATATCTCAACTACAATTAATTTAGGCAAAAGTGACTTCATAAAAATAAGAAATTAGGAATAGTGGTCATCACACCACCCAAGTATATTTATCACTGAGATTTTTACATTTTTATTTGTGTTTTCTAATTGTATATAAAAGTGGGATTCGTTGAGACATTTCTACATGCATGAAATCTACTTAGACCAATTGCATTCCCTAGTATTGCTATATATCATTTCTTTCTTGGTAAACATCTTAGAACTGAAATTGCACTGCATATCCTATTTATATCATGTCATTGACCCCTTATGTGGCTTTTACTGCTTGTCCCAAGCTGGACTTCACAGGAGTCCCATCCCCCACCAGCACAGGTGCTCTGCTCATTTCTTCTCCTGCCTCACCCAGTGTGAGCCCCTGGAGGTGGCACCCCACACTTCCATCATGCTTCTGTAAAGGAGCAGCAGCTGACTGTAGGAGGCCAGCCCCTCACCACACGGAAGCCATCAGTGGCTCCGAATCCATCCTGGGTCTCAACCAAGAGGCCCAGGGAGTGCCTTGAGAGCAGGATTTCCAACGCAAGATGCTCAAGTAATCCCTGAGGAGCTTCCACCATGACAAGCTTGAGACAGACTCTTCTTCATGTGTGTCCGTCATTAGGATTGATGGCCCAACTTGATAAATTTTAAAGACTGTTAATGCATGATGCCTAACCACTGTCTAGAAAAACATTGAACCACTACATTGCCCCCCACATCACCACCAGAGGTCAACTGATTTTTCCAATTGGATTTCCAAAATGGCACTTGTCTTAAGTTGCACATCTGTGATTTCTGAGTTTTAACATTTTCTACAGGATTGGCCATCTGCATTTCCTCTTTTGACAATTGCCTGTTGATATCATTCACACATCTTTTTCCGTGGGAATAATCACATTTTTGTTATTGATTTAAAGTTATAGATTCTAATTGCGACCAGGACAGGTCATTGCTCACTGTGGGAGTTAGGAGGAGGGGCAGGAGAGGTCCAGCCAAGGGTTCAAAGCTGTCTGCAGCCCAGGAAGGATCCAGTTAGGAGGCACTCCTTCTCCTGCCTCTTCTCCCTGTCTCGGGCATCTTCAAAGGGGCTCAGGTATTGCCGGGCATGCATTCATAGAGACTTTCAAAAGTTATATAGGCATGATTTTTTAAAGGAAATTAACTTACAGATTTCAAGCCGTGTAGCATGTTCCTAAACTTGGCTGCCTGAGAAACCCTTTTCTCCTCCCTTTTCCAACAGCAATTCCTCCCATCCTACAAACTCTTGCTGGAGTGATCAGAGTGTGACTCTGGAGCTCCGGCAAAGCAAGAACAATTTGAAATATTAATCTGAAGTCTTGGTGCAAACATTGAGAAAATGAACGACTTGAAGGCCTGGGGAACAAATCCCTTCGCAAGTCAAGCAGCTGCTAGATCTTTGCCTTCGAGATGGCAAAGAGGACTGCAGGGATCTGTTGTAGAGCGTGGTATGCAGAGAGCTCAGTGAAGACTGCGTGGCGTTGCCACGTCTGCCTTCCTTCCCATTTACACGAACAAGATTCCTCAGTTTTGGTTGAGACACATATTCAAGAATCTAAAATGTTTATTCTTTTTTTTTTTAAGAGACAGTGAGAGAGAGAATCAATTTTATTTAGTTTTTCATGTGGCTTTTGCTCTAATACTTTGTTGTATACATGGTGCTGGGGTTCGAACCCATGTCCTTGTGCATGACAGGCAAGCATCTTAACCACTGAGCCACTGCTCCAGCCCAAAAAATATTTTATTCTCTTTTCTTTTTTTAAAGAGAGAGGGACAGTGAAACATAGAAAGAGAGAAACAACCTAATTTAGTTTTTCACATGGCTTTTGTTGTTCCAACTTTTAGTTGTGTACGTGGTGCTGGGGTTTGAACCCAGGTTCTCGTGCTTGCCAGGCAAGCGCTGAAACCGCTGAGCCACGGCTCCAGCCCCAATATTTTATTCTTAATAATAACCTCTCAAAAGCTGCAGTACCTCCACGTTGTTTTGATTGGCTGTACTCTGTTCACCAGAAAGTGAAGGCCAACTTACCTACAAACCTCAAGTTGACAGCGAAGGAACCTTACGGTAACCACTGGCCCTAGAAGCCTGGGGCTTAGCACAACCCACGCTAGTGCTCATTCACACTGCTCTCGGGTGGCTCTGATTCCATCTTGCATCTCGGTCCCGAGGATCCCATGTGTCCAATTGGGAAGATGGGAGAGAGGGAGAGAGAGAGAGGGAATTGGGGTGGGGGGACAGAAGGGAACAAGTGGGGAGAATTCAGCCCACTCTTAACTGCCGATGACAGGAAAAAAGTATATCTTTTCTGCTCCCACTTGCAATGGAAAACAGAGAATTGTCAACTTCCAGGACCTAAAGGAAGAGAGAAGGATGTGGTGACCAAAGAGCATTATGTGCCCAGTCACTTCCCACAGTCACTGTAACAGCCACACAGCCAACCCAGCCATCTCTACGCAGCCTCTGGCTACAGGAAGGAAGAGATGTACTTCTACGTTATTTTTATTATAGAAAACTACTAAAATGCATAATCTATACTCCTAAACATAAAAAATATATAGGATGCAATTCTGTAAAGGAATGAAAGTAAATTCAAGGGAAAAGGAAATGATATAAAATGCTGACTGTCAGCCAAAGGATGACCCGTGTCAGGTTGCTCCACTGTTCGTGTGCCTTAGATGAATTGTAACATGCTGGCCTGCCTTCCTATTAAAAGGCAGTTTTGACAACAGCACGTAACTTACTTACATCCTTCTCTCCTCTAAGCCTTTGTCAAGTTCTTTTAGATCTCAGCCTAAAACTGGAAGAGAGTATGTAGTTTGCACAAGTCCTTCCGGAGACCCAGAACAAGGACACAGAACACCAGTGTCTGTAGGGAAGCACCCTTCGTCTGAGTCTGTGATTTAAAACTAGCAAGAGGAGGAGAAGGACTGTGTGCTGGTGGGAGGGTCTGTGCTAGATCTGTCTCTCCATGGCAGCACACTCTGGTCCCCAGGGACCCCAGATGCCTGGGAAGTCTAGGGACAGGAGTGCCAGGCTCATGCGTGCTACATGCCCAGGCCACAGGGGGACCCAGCCTGCACACCTTGCTCAGCCTGCATACCACCTAGGGCTCCGCCCTCCTCCTGAAGTCAGAATTCCTAGGGCCTGGCTCATACGCTGGCCACTCTCCCAGCTGGGTAAACAACCTTTCTCTTTCCAGAAGAATCCTTCTCTCTGATTGCCGAACATGGCAGCTTTAGACAGGGTCTAGCTTTCCTCCCTTTATTGCAAGGGAAAGAGCGTGTGGGAATGGTGAATGGCCAACCTCACTGCGCCATCGGCACAGCTCCTGCAGTTGCTCGGCTGGGCTCTGCAGAGCGCGGGCACAGCACTCCTTCTAAAGGGCTCTTCGCCGTTCGTTCCCCAGGTGCAAGCCTTCCCAGAAGCACAGCCAGGGGGTCTCCAAAGCTGCTCAGAGAGAAGCTGTGGGAGCATAAGCCCACCGTTCAGCAGGTGCGTCTTGCTGGAGTTCGAGATCACTTCCTTTTGCGTTTATTCTTTTGTACCTTGTGTGGGTGGATTCTGCAATGTGGAGGCAGCTTACATTAAGTAAGGGGAAATCCCCATCCACCTCCGAGGTCCAAAAACTTCCTTCTCTACCATCCAAAGAAGCTAAAAGCCACTAGGAAGAAATGCTGGTGAGGCTCCTGAAGAGATTTTAAATGATGCTGTAACATGTACTTACCCCAAGGCTCGTAAGGGGAACGGCTGATGGGTGCAGGACTGGGGGGGGACGGGATCCTCAGGTGGGTGGGGGGTTGGAGGGGAGACGGGATCCGCAGGGGTGGAGAGCTGGAGGGGAGACAGGATCCGTGGGTGAGTGGAGGGCTGGATGGGGGATGGGATCCTGGTGGGTGCAGGACTGGAGGGGAGATGGGATCCGTGGGTGAGTGGCAGACTGGACTGGAGATGCCATCCGCTACCAGGCAGGAATCCAGAGCCCTTTGGTAACCAACACCCAGCCGGCCTTCACGTACCCGTCCTCGCCTTGCTGTGGACATCCCACTACCTGACAGGTCGTTGCCCTGCCTCCTGACATGTCCCATGAGCAGGGTGATTCTGCCTGTTTTGTCCACTGTTGGACAAAGCTCTGAGGAGCCCAGCACAAAGGAGACTTTCAACAGGCATTACCAGATGCAAGAACACATTCCCACCTAGGAAGGGGAGTGGACCCACAAGGGAAGGGACCTGAAACCTGGGGTGTCGGTGATGTTTGCTGGTGTTTATAAAGTAAAGAAGCTCAGGCAAATGGCAAGTGCCTGGGGAGCCGAGGCACCTATGGGAAGATGTGATGGGCTTGGGTGGTGATTGTGCGGGCTAGGAGGGAGGGGCACATGCAGAAGAAACCCAGGGAAGGTGGAAGGCATGGCCACATCTGCAGCCTTACAGGAAAAGAGGGTTACTAGCAATGGCCTCGTGACTGACCCGCCGACCATCAGCAGATTAGGAGGCCTTTGCCGGGGACAGCAGGCTGGCACCATCACGCACTGGTCAGTTCTTCCCAGAACAAGAGATTGGATTATTCCCTCTCAGGGCATCACACCCTGGTCACCAGCAAATACAAAGCCCAGCTCTAAAGAGGCCAGCTGTGGTTGGTGACAGAGCTCTGGCCTGACTCGTGTGAGGCCTTGAGTTCCATCCCCAGCACTGAGATTAAACAAAGCAAAGCAAAACAACAAAATACTTTTCCTCCATGACATCTGACTGCACGGTGACCGGCCTGTCAGGACTTCAGAGACCTGGACCAGTGGGGGTGGACAACCACGGCCTAGAAACGAATGGTCCTTTCTTGGGCAGGAGAGGAGATTTCGGGAGGTGGCCCCACCCCAACATTAGCAATGCCATCTCCTCCCTGGGTGCACAGGCAGCGCCACCCAGTTCTAGAGGCACAGAGTGCTGGCAGGACAAGGAGAGGAGCTGCCCCTTATCTCTCGTTCCCAGTGTGGCCAGCAAGGGCCAGATGCCTTGGCCACCAGCCTGTGAACTGCCTGCCTCCAGCGTCTGGGCTGACCCGGCAGCCTGAGCCCTGGAGAAGAGCAGGGAGTTGGCAGGAGACTCCTCCGCGGGCCCAGTGCTGGCCTACCGACTTGTGGCTAGAATTCCCCTGGTGGCACTGAGCGTCCCCACACGAGCTGCTCCCTGTGCTTAGCAGCCCCTCACTTATTTTTTTTCCTAGGGCAGCAACTTCATTAGCAGTGAAATACAAAAAGACTCCCACTAAGGTGAGGAAAAGCCCGTGCTGCTTAGCAGAGTTAACTAACATGGTGTAGGTGCCACCAGATTAAAAAGTGAACAGAACATTCAAAAGGATGAGGAAAAACAAAAAGTAGTTTCAGATAATATAATTGCACAGCAAAGAGTCACGGAAAAGTTGGACATGGTGAGATGACCAAAAGGGAAGCTGGCATACAACGTGATGACTGTAACTTTTCTGTGTAAGAACAAGTTAGCAATTGAAATAAAAACTCCTATTTTAGATAGCTTCCAGAATAACAAAACTCAACAGAATATAAAAATAATAAACAGGCAAGATATATATGACTGAATCTGGAAAGAGTGAAATGCAACTCCCTATGTTTAGATAAAGACTAGATATTATTAACAGCCAACTCTCCCTTAGATTCTTTCTTTTTAAAAGAGACAGAGAGGGGTTGGGGATTTAGCTCAGTGGTAGAGTGCTTGCCTATCATGCGCAAGGCCCCCAGATCAGTCTTCAGCCCTGAAAAAAATAAATAAATAAAAGAGACAGAGAGAGATTGGCAGCAGCAGCGGAGGCTCGATAAAGGGGCTACAGACTAATTCTGCACAGACCCTAAAGGAGGTCAGTCAGACCAAGGACAGGACTCTGTGCCCAGGAGTGCAGCGTGTGCCCAGGATTGTGGACCTGGGCCGGGAAGCACATTCCTCACCCCTGCTGCCCCAAGCCAAGCCGCTCTTCTCCAGGGAAGAGGTCTCTGATCTGGAGGGGAGTCCTGGACAGGGGCTGCAGCCTGGACTTTGGCAGCTCTGCAGGGGTGCTGGGCTCTCTTCCAACCCTGCCAATGTTGCCCTGGGTTCCAGTCTGCCTTCCTGCTGGCTCCTGGAGAATTTTGTCCCTGGGAGAAAGGACACGTGTGTCCTGTGACCAAGGACACCATCAAACCGCCCCACAGTTTGTGCTGTATAATCGGCACATACATACCTTGGGGAAAACAACTCATAAAACAAAAAAATAAGTGTAGATGCACATGTAAACAGAACAAGCAGCCATGGCACTCTGGAGAACAGCCTGACGCGTGGGCTTAAAAGCTGCAGGAGTGAAGCGCTGTCCCTGCCCTCCCTCCGATGCAGGTTTGGTGGATGTCGGATTCATGTCCTCTCGGAGTCGAAGAATGAAACCAATGGACACTGAGGCAAGCGTAGTAGACAGATTTTATTTTATAGAAAGTAAAGCACAGGGAAAAGAGCAGACTTCCCCCAGAGTGGGAGAAAGGGACAGAGCCGATGAGGCAGTGAGGTTTGCCCTTTTTATATGACGTCTTCTCCTCAATTGGTCACTGCTTCCCTGCCCCTGTACCTAGGACACAGGGGCAGGGAATTCTGGTCCAGTCTTTGGTTCATGCCTTAGGCACCAATAGAAAGAATGTGGATCCTTGCTTAGCAGAAGGGAGGGTCTGCATCTGGGCCTATCTTGTCAGATAACATTGGGGATGTCAAATTGATCTTGAAGGGAAAAGACCAGTTTTCCCTTGATTGAGCATTCTAACTACTCAGACTGCCTAATTTTTTCTATCTCACCACCACGCCAGACAGACCTGGGTCAGCAGGCCCACAACCCTCACTGAGCTCACCCTCCCGACTCCCCCAATGGGAAATGCACCCTCACGTGGTGTGTGTTCAGTTTAGAAAAATATCCAACACATTCACTCAGGCTGCATCTTCACTACGCAAACTACAGTATGCTAAGACCTTACCAGGGAAAAAGGTACTTTCCTGTAAGCGTTTCCCTACATTCTTAAAACTTTTTGATCCATTCACTCATTTATCTGGAATCATGTGGTTTTCTACCTTTCCTCTGCCTCCTCCTGTGAAGGAAAATTCATGGCTAATTTTAGAAAGGGAAGTGTGATTGTCGGAGTTGAAGGCTGTGAGTGACGCTGTCTTTACAACCTCTTTGACTTCTTAATTCACAGACACATTAATCCACTACGCCCTCGACAGCAGCTCTGCGCATGACACAGAATTTTTTATCACTAGTTACTTTACCCCAGAGTCCTCCCCTTTCTTCACGGACTAACTTCTGATCTGTTTTTGTTTGCTGATGAACATTTCCAGATTCAGAATCCCATTCTGGAATCCACATAAGCAATCGTTGTGGTGACATGCCTTTCTGGAATCTCTCCAGTGCGCAGCATCACATCCTGACCAGGCCCACATGGGTTTGGAGAAAAGGGAACAAGAAGATGCACTTACGTGCAGCTGACCTCTGGGACAAAAGGGCCTGTCACTGAGCCACCCGTTAGCAGTGCACCCGCACAAGGGTACCAGGAGGACCTGTTGCTCACTGAGCTAGCCCTCACGTCACGCAAGACAGCACACTACAAGGTTGAGATTTTGGAGCAAGAGTTAATTTTTCTCTAATTTATTTATTTAGTAAAAACTTTCCATCTAGACCATGTCAGAGAAGTCGTATCATATCCCAGTATCATATCCCAACACTGCTGTGCGCGTCTTCAGTTTTACACCTTGCTTTCCGTTTCTTACAGAGGCAGCTATTTAGCTAGTTGCTGTATTCGACCTTTTACTTTCTGCTTCTTTCAGTTACTTTGTATCACAATCATGTTTCCACGTTGGCTCTGGCTCTCAGAGCGGCTCTTCCTAATGCCTGGGTGGTGGCAGAATCTCTCTGCTTTACCCTCTGGCTGTCCTGGATCCTTTGTCCTGCTGAGTCCTGCTGTGAGCAGAGAAAGATGCTCAGACTTCAGGTGCTGGTTGTCAAAGCCTTGACTCCAGTACGATTTCTTAACCTCCCTGCATTCATCTCCTGGCCTATGACACTGGGCTGATGCTGAGGATGGAGCGAGTCAGTCCCTGAGACTTTTGTAGGGCAATGCCTGGTACGTGGCAAGCAATTGAAAAACGTGGGCTATTACAAACTAATGCGTAAAATGACCTTGGAGCCCCAAAGTCACCTTGCAGTTTTGCTATTACAGAAAGCAATGCAACGAGCATCTTTACTTAGATAACATTTTGCTTCTGCTACTTTATTTCCTTAGATTCAATTCTTAGAAATCAGAGTGTTTTGTCAGTCAACAGAATGATAATTTGTGTGTGTGTGGTGCCCCTGGGACTGAATCCAGGGCTTCATGCATGCAAGGAAAGCACTCTATCACTCAGCCACAACCCCAGTCCCAGAAGTATACTGTTCTTTTTTTTTTTTTTTAAGAGAGAGGGACAGTGAGAGGGAGAAAGAAAGAGAGAATCAATTTTATTTAGATTTTCATTTGGCTTTCATTGCTCAGACACTTCTTTGTGTATGTGGTACTGGGGTTCAAACCTGAGTCCCTGTGCATGTGAGGCAAGCACCAAAACCACTGAGCCACCACTCCAGCCCCCAGAAGTAGAATTTTTAAAAGAAATTCCTTTGATCTCTGCCCTTGAAGAAAGTTTATGGTATGAAAAATAAATAGTAGTTGGCATAAGAAGAGATGATCAAGAAAACCAGGTGTGTACTTGATGAAAACAACAAACATCCACTTTGTTCTCAAAGCGGTGCAGACATCATACAAAAACCCTGCATTCCATTCACCTGCTTTAAGCTCAAGCCTCGCCCAGTGCTAGCTTGTTCCATGCCCGGTGTTCACCGCTGGGCAGGAGTGTGACGTCCTTGTCCCTGGAAGCTCAAAGCCCCATGTAAGAAGGTGGGATGTGACAGAGAGGAGACCACATAATCAGGTGCCAAGTGACCTTTGTAAAAGGCTCAGGGCTATGTTGCAGGTAGCCCTAGGCAGTTGGCCAAGCAGTAAGCAGGAGGTGCTGGTGGCTACTTGGACACTCGGAAGAGCTTTCAAAGGACCCGTTGGCAGCAATGGAGAAATCATCACCCCAGTGATGACTAAGTGAAGCTCTGCCTTCTCCTTAGAATCCACCTGGGAATTTAGAAAGAGACGCTGTCCTGGAGGACACGGGGTCGTCCCCCTTGGTGGAGCTGGGGCCTGTGGCTTCTGGATGGTTGTGTGGGTGTGGAACAGAGGCCGATTGAAGTTCCTTGCAACACTCTGTGTCTTTTTATTTTGGAGAGAAAGAGAGAATGACTTTATTTAGCTTTTCATGTGGCCCTCATTGCTCTGGCTTTATTGTACACATGGTGCTGGCGTTTGAACCCACATCCTCATGCATGCTGCTAAGCCACTGCTCCAGCGCCCACTCTGTGCTTTGGAAAAGTGCTCATCCATTTCAGTCGTCACTGAGGAATTCTTAATATCAGCGAACAAGGGCTCGATCCACTTGTGTTTTGCAAAGACAGAATGTTCTTGAACAAAGACTCTTGTTTTGGCCACAGGACTTGCTAGTGTGGGGTGCCTCACTTCTCAGTGCTGGTGGGTGGGCAGGGTGGGGATTTCTGCCTGCTGAATAGAAAGATTTGTTCTGGACTCTGAAATCATAGTGGACTCCGCTTGAGTGTTGTCCACTTGGGAAAACGAGTGTCAGGACATGGAGGGGCACAGTGCCTGGGTGTGACTGCCTCACTGTGTGTCAGGCCAGCTGCACAGAGCAGTGGCAAATGTCCTGCTTTCAATGTGGACGTGACCCCTGAGAGCAAGGTCGGGCCCCAAGGCTGGAAACTTCTAACGACTCTGACATTTTACAAGCTGAAACAAAGCCTTTGAGAGGAGGATGCAGCGGCTCCCTGAATACTGCGCACTGTGACCCCAGTTACTGCACAGAGGCCTTCGTTTTAACCATGTCTTGGTGTCCTAATGTGGCCTTTGGGAGGGGCTTCCCAGTGAAGTAAAAGACCAGGAATACTAGAGTTGAGCAGATCTGGGTTAAATTTCAAGTCCCTTCACTTATTCTAGAACTTTGGACTCGTTACTTAGCCCAGTCTGAACCTCAGTGCACTCACTTGTAAGAAAGAAACAATTAGCAAGGTTTAGGGTCGGAAGAGCCCCAGATCCAGCAGAGGTTCTGGAAATATCACCATCTTTGTCCCTGTGACTTGGGGAACTATGCTGTTCCTTGGCGAGGAGGCTTTGAAAGCAGAAGCCAGCACATCTGTAGATCCACAGCTGGTTGACCCTCTTCTTACCATTCCCTTTCAAAGGCCCCCCGCTCCCTAGGAGCCCATCCCCAGTCACCACCCAGCCCCCTGCCAGAAGCCCACCTCCCCCCATCGGCCTCCAGAGACTGGAAGGCTGGCTGCTCCTTTCCTGCAGCTTGACTGTATTCCACAAACTTGGTACAACTTCTTGGCATCTCTATAAGTAATCTACTTCGAAAGGAGTCCAGGAAGTGTTATAGGGGAACATTTATGTTATTGTAAGATACCACTTATGAGGAGGGTTCAGGTAGTTTCTAGAAGCCTCCTGACACGTTCACAGCTGTCTGTGGGAAGACGATCCTATCACTGTCTTCCTTCGCATCCTTGAGGCCCCTTTAAGAGGAGGGTTGCCTCACTTGGTCTTAAACCAAGCAATCCAGCTTAGAGAGGTAATGGTGAAGCCCAGGGCAGCAGCCCGGAGCATAGGAAGACAGGGCCCAGCACAGGGCTGGGAGCCTCTGCCAACTGTGGACCAGCAGGGGCTGTCAGGGACCTGCAAAGCTGTGGACAAGCAGGGGCTGTCGGGGGACTCAGAGCCATGAACAAGCAGGGGCTATTGGGGACCCGCAGAGATGTGGACTGGCAGCAGTTGTCGGGGACCCGCAGGGACTGTCGGGGACCAGCAGGGGCTATCAGGGACCTGCAGAGCCGGTGTTGGCACCTAAAGTAACTCTGAGCCTCTGGGCTAGCTCCTCGGTGTCTGCACCTGTGTTCTCCGGGCTGCGAGTCAGGATGGCAAGCAACATTACCTGCATGGGGAAGGTGGAGACCATGGCAGAGGGGGTGCTCTGTGATTGCGTGGGTCTGAGCTCCCATTCCCCAGCAAAACTCCCTGGATCTTGTGTGTGCACTTCAGCACCATCTGCAAGCATGGCCTGTGTCTAGGGCTGTGCAGATTCCACACTTAGTAAACATGTAAGTTTCTAGGTAGAACCCAAGAGAAGTAGGGGGTGCAGCTCTGCAGCAGGGGTTAACTAGAATCAGCTGCTGGATCTCACAGGACTTTGGATTATGCTCTTTCAAACTGTTTTTAAACTTTTCACCCCATGGGAATACCTCATGAACCGCAGAAGAGAAGCCTATGGTACCCAGTGAACAGGTGAAGTGGAGACACCCTGGTGGGCTGGAAGTGCATCTCACATACCACCAGCTCCCACGGCCCAGTCCCTAGCCCCCAGCCCCTGCCTGTTCACCCCCAGCAACTCAGAACCAATCCACTCAGGGAAGCCATGCTGCCAGGGATGCTGCTGCAGGAGCTGAGCCAGCCTCTGCCTGCTTGAATCAGTCAAGAACAGTGGTGGGCCAGCCTCCCCAGGGAGGAGACTCAAGTGCAGTCTGATGTCCAGGGCTCTGGAGCTGCAGGGAGCCCCTCTCCTCACACCTGGTCCTCCTGCTGTACCCTGATCTGTGACAGGTTGATACCCAGCTTGTGGGAAATTGCCTCCAGAGAGGGGTGCCCATGGGGCCAGCACTAGCCAGTAGACAGCTGACCTCCTTGACCTCAGCCTCCTTCCCTCTATCACAGAGGTCAAGACACAGCATTGCGCTCTGTAAAACATGGGTCCCAGGGCCCCACCCCACTCTCAGGCTCTCATCTGTGGCTCAATTGCTTCCCAGTGGGCAGGTGGTGGCCTGGGAGCCACACTGTGGGAAGTGCACTCTAATCCACCTGCAGAGTGAGGTGTCCGAGAGTGTCCTCCATTCTTGGGGCAAAGTCGAGACACGCTGCTGCTCCCTGTGTGCTGACCATACAAGCTAAGTACCTTACACACATCATGCATGTCTTCAGCAGCCCTGCACGTTTGGATCATGAGACCAAGTGGTCAGTAACTGAGCTCTCTCGAGGAAGCTGTGGCACTCAGACTTAGCTGGAAAGCCTGTGTTCTTTCCACTGTTCCAGGGCTGGACAAGAGCACTTTTAGTTGTCCAGAAGTCCCAGGTGGAAGAGGCATGGCTTGCGGGGGCTCTGGAATGCTCAGTTCTGCGTATGAGACTGGAGATGAATGGAGCCCTGCCTGGGCCACTGTCCCCCACCAGCTGCCTCCCCTCGCTCCTGGATCAGTTCCTCCAGTGGGGAACAGCAGGACTGAAGGGTGGATCTAAGTGTTGGGGCCTGAACTGGAGAAGTAATAGTGAAAAATGAGGTGCAGTTGGTCGCTACCCTGAGGCCGGGGCACGAGGACTGCGCTTGATGGTCTGTGGTGTCCTGCATCCTTCAGTGAGACCTCCTGTCTGGTGGATGGACTCACGTTGAAGTGGAGGCTTTGACTTCAGGAGGGTGGGGCTTGTTACAGGTGACAGTGCTTCTCATGAGAAGTAAATGGGATACAGTGGCTGTGACAGTGGCACCTACTTTCCCCAAGCAATAGATGTTTATAAAAAGGGATCTGCAGGCACCAAGGGCACCAGTACACTGTTCTCATGGAACTTGTACTGTAGAGCAGAGGGGCAGTAAGCAGGCAGAGGGGGACAAGTGTGCACTGAGAAACTGAGTGTGCACAGCTGTCTTAGCGCATGTTCAGGGAGGGGCTCTCGGAGGAGGCAACGTTGAACCGGAGAAGACACATGGGCAGGAGTGCAGGTCAAGCACACTGAGAGAGAAACGGGCTGTGCAAAGGTCCTGCGGGTGAAGGCAGGTGGTGGCTAGGATGGGCCAGTGGTGGGGCTCCGAGGGGCAGTGTGCCCCCATCTACAGAGGTGCAGGTGGCACCTGGATGTGGAGCAGTGCTGGCTGCTGGAGGTCAAGGGCTCCACCTCTCTGCGCGAGGCTTTGCTCTGCTTGTGGTGTCCTGCAAAGCTAGTCCCACCTGGGCAGTCTTGAAGCACCCTGAGGGCCAGGGTGAGGAGCTCAGGACTGAGCCCACTGCAGCAGGACGCTGCCAGACAGGTGAATGCACAAGATGCTCTGCAAAGATCCCTGGCCACCATGAGGAGCGTGAGCTGCCACAGCCCTGGGGGCCAGGCCGGAGGGTCAGCTGGGAGCAATGCCAGTGGCCACAGCAGCCATGGCTGCTGGACAGGGAGTGGTGAGGGGCCGAGGAGCTGTCACCTTTGCAGAAGGCCTCTCAGTGGACACAAAGCAGTTCCCCGTGCCATCGTCACACCGTCTTTCTCCTGAGAGACCTTTCCACCTCCCAATCAGCTGGTATCCTGCATTCTCACTGGAGAGGCATCTGTGGCGCCAAATGACCACAGGTCTTTCCCATGAGGCCTCTTCCTCCTGCTCTTTGACCTGGCCGGTCACTCTGCATATCAAGTTGCTGGTAAAGACAGCTATGATTACATGCACTTCCTGCATAACATTCTGCACACATCACTTTACAAAACCAGCACCCAATCCTTTGAACAACAGGGACCAGGCCCACGCTTATTCTGCTGAAAGAGCAACATGATGCAAGCATCATAACCTCTTGAAGAGACGGGTATTTACGCAGGATTTACTGGGTACTAAACCCTTGTATGCATGTTTTCAGGGCAGCAGTCACTCTACCATAGCAGCAGATCAGCTTCCAGGACTTCACAGAACCCCCTGGTGCCATCCTCATCTCTCCTCAAAGCCCTCTCCTCTTTCTCACAACACCTGAAGCGGCCCCCACACTGACCCCAGAATGCCCCTCATGCAGAGACCCACACAGCAATAATGAAGCTCACCACGCTAGAGCCCATTCTCTCCTTGGAGAAGCACTTGTACCCTGGCTGAGCAGACGGTGTCAGGAGGAGGAGATGGCCGCTGGCTTAGACCATCCTCACACGGGGAACCGTCCTGCTGAGTGACACTGTCAGGACATAGGTCCTGCCCACCACAATCCTGTGCCCTGACAGCTGAGCTGGATGTCACAGGGACTAAGTTACAGCTTCCACCCGAGTGGGTGGAACTAGGTGCTTAACCCATATCATGCCTTCTGATTTCTGGACAAAACTGAGGAAGAGAAACAGAAAGGAGAAAGGGCCACCCTCCCCCAAATGAAAGCTTCTCGAGTGTATGCTGTCTCCCATCTAAGTAAGCCATGCTTCAGAACTAAAACAGCAGGTGGCCTGCTTTGCTGTAAGCCCAATTGGTGGGGGGATTGATGTGCTCCTCTCTTGGGGTCCAGCTGTGACCCTGCAAGAGCAGTCCACTGCACACGGAGCAGGTGCCGGGATCATGTTAGAAAGGAAAAAGCAAAAGCGCTCCGCCCCCGACTTTCCCAGAAGCTAATCTTCACAGGTGCCCTAAAGCCTCTTGCGGACCTGGCCAAACCACCCAGTGCGGCCGCCACCTCTCCCCAAGCTGACAGCCTTCAACTTGCTGCCACTGCCACTCCCCATCCACACCCAGAACACCACCCGCTTCCTCTGTCCTCGCTCCCTCTCCCTGGACTAGCTCTCAGGCCTCTCCAGCTCTGCTCAGGGCAACACCAACAAGGCCGCAGGTTTTGTTTCTTCGACTCTCCAGGGTGGAGCTATGTACCTGGCACTGATTGGACGTTCCGCAAAGGCTTGCAGTTGGACGAGTGGAGAAGACAGAAGAATGAGCCCCAGCCAGCTCCCAGCCTACTGGTGACTCTTGCTTAAAGCCATGGATTCTGACCTGAAGACTGGGACTTGTTAGAATTAGAGATGGAAGTGAGTTTCAGATGTTATGGCAATGACTTTAAGAAGGCACAGCGTCTATATAACACCCCGCATTTCCAGAGGTGCCCTGGGTCTACCGGACTTTAGAAGTACAACCATTTTATCTGGCCTTTATGGCAGGCCTTGTATTTACAAAGAGCTGGCTTAAAATTGCTGAGAAGTTTCCAGGCCCCTTGCCCCATGCTTCTCGCCTCTTTGGCTCTTCCTGGGAAACCCTAAGCAGGAAGCCTGAGGCCACTCTTCTCCTCTCTCTCAGTTGAAGCCTATGACTACCAAGGCCTCAGCATTAGGACGGCTACAGGCCCCAGGGAAGGTCCCAGTGGGAACCCTAGCCTGGTCCTGCTCTAAGGACTGGGTTTGAGAGGCCATGGCAAGTACAGCACAGGACTTGGGGGCAGAGATCAATTGTCAGGGTCTTAGACCAGTCGGGCAGGACTGCATGGCCAATGCAGCCTCCAGGGAAAGGGAAGGGGACATGGCTCACTGTGCCTGTTCCTTACCCCAGCCCTCTGCTGAGCATATGCTGGGGGTTATGGCAGGGCTGGGGGAAGCCACTGCCCCCAAAGCGTGGGACCCCCAGAGGTGACCCCAAAGGACTACTGTCCACGGGGCATAGCATGACACACATGGTCCATACGCACTGCGAGCAGGAGGCGTCGTGAGCTCATGTTTCCAGCTTCCGTCCACTCGTAAAGAAGCAGGTTGGGGGGCTGGAGCGGTGGCTCAGTGGTTAAGGTGCTTGCCTGGCATGCACGAGTACACGGGTTCAAACCCCAGCACCATGCACACCATGTACACAACTAAGTGTACACAACAAAAGCCACACGAAAAACTACATAAAGTTGATTCTGTCTTTCTCTCTCTCTCCCTCTCCCCTCTCTCTGTCAAAAAAAAAAAAAAAAAAAAGAACTAGGATGGATGGGATCTTCCTGGTGCTGTCTGGGTGTGGGGGGCCCATGAGACCACTGGACAAGAACCAGGTCAGTGGCTCACATGTTCTGGCTCACATGGATGTGCTCTTGGGAGGACCAGTGGGCTCAAGCCAGTTCTCCAAGACTGAGCCCTTCAGCTGTGGAAGCAGGAACCAGCTGGCCTCCCCTGCTGGGGTCCAGCAGCCGCTCACCTCCTCTCCCTGGGCAGAGCTGTTTGCTAATCTTCTCCTAAGGGTAGTCGCTCTAGTCTTGGTCATTTTCTGAGTGTGGATTAGACACAGAACATTAAAATATTAAAATGTAAAAATCAGAAGCCTACTAAAAGGCAGGATGACCGATGCTCCCATGGGTGCAGGGCACACACGTGGCAGGGAATGCATGCACACCTCAGGTCAGTTGTAGAGACAGGAACCAAGCCCCTAGATACACATGGCAGGATCCTGCAATCCAACTGCGTATGCTGCATGCCTAATAACCCGTATAGGTGACGTACTAGAAATGGCAAAGAGCTGGAGGACAGAGACACACTGCCCAAGGTGGAAGCTAGTGCAGCCCTGAGAAGGAATGCAGGGAACCAGAGGGCAGGCCCTGGCAGTGTGGGCTCATCCCTGGAGGTCACCATGGGCGGGCAGCAGGTGCAAGGAACTCCCAGTGTGGTATGTTAACACTGCAGCCCCTGGATGGAACGGCCGACTTAGAAGACTCACCTAGAGTAGTCATCACCTAGGGTAGACACCTAGAGTAGTCACTAGTCACCTAGGGTAGTCACCTAGAATAGTCACCTAGAGTAGTCACCTAGGGTAGACACCTAGGGTAGTCACCTAGGTAGTCACCTAGGGTAGTCACCTAGAGTAGTCACCTAGAGTGTCCTGCGATATTTGTTAACACTGCAGCCCCTGAAGGGAAAGACTGACTTAAGCCACCCAGGGGTTAACCCTGCAGCCCCTGGGGGGAAAGACTGACTTAAGTCACCCAGGGGGTTCTACAGACGGACCCACAGGCAGTCTCAACCACAGAATCCCCTCCCAAGGGTCACCGATGTCCCTGCGTGCAGTGACACACAGGGCAAGGCCAGCCTGTACTGCTTCTTAGGAGTTGGAGAGGGGAGAAGGGCATGTGCCCCTCCCCATGGAACTCTGCGCACAGCTCACTGCTGTTGACCACTCTGTGATGTGCTCAGCAGGATTTCCCCAAGCCCTTCTTAGCACATTCCCTGCACTTGGTTTCTTTGATCTTTCTACTAAAATCAATCTCTCCCTCTAATTATTTCCTGCTCCACTCCTTTGAACCCTTCAGTTGTGGGGCCCAGGGTCCAGGTTATACTAGGGTATCTCAGGTAGGTCCAGGCTGTCAGGAGGCAGAGGCAATGCCTGCCTTGGTCCAGAGCCAGAGCAATGCAGCCCAAAACAATCACCTAAGAGACCAGAGGGGGTCCTCCAGGGAGCGGCCACACTCCAACCTGCCCCTGGTTTGTTTCCCCTCTCAGCTTAGGCTTCCTGCTGGCAGTCTTTCTTCTTGGGCCACCAGTTATTTCATAGCTTAATTCTCTGATATCTTAATTTGCACCTGTTTTGGGTACCAGGGATTGAACGTGGGGCACTTAACCACCGAGTACATCCCCAGCCCTTTTTATTTTGAGGCAGGGTCTTGCTAAGTTGCTCAGGGCCTTCTAGGGCTGGCCAAGTGTAGGTGGTTGTGATCCTGCCCTGTGAGCCTCCCAAGCCTCTGGGATCATAGGCATGTGCACCCGGCAGTTCACACATTGTTAAAGTTGACTTTTCTTTATTTCCTGCTTACATTTGGTCTTGTAGGATTCATGTTGTAGGATTTTACTAGTAATCCTGTTTACTAGATTAGCATGATTTATAAATTGTTCCTTATTCTCTCTCTGCAAATGACTCTGGCATGTTAATATTCTTTTGTTTTTGTTTCTCTGTGTTAGAAAGCAGACTTCGCCCCAGTACTTGTTAATTTCCTGGGTCTTTATAATCAGCCTCAGTGCAAGGTTTGTGGATTCCTTTGGCTGTGACAGGTTTGGATGGAGAAAGATAAAGCCCATTGTCTTGAAAGTGTGTGACAGGGACTTGCTACAGAATAGTTCAGTGGGATGAGGATATAGAGGGTCAGGTGAAACCAGAAGGCCCAGGCTGAGGGGTGTTGGAGCTGGGTGGCAGGTACTAGGCCACCAGCACTTGACCTCTCAATTCTCCCTGAACCCACCCGGTGCCTGAACATAGCAGGTGTCTGGATGGCTTAGTAACCAAATGAACAGAGGACTATGAGGGAACTCTGCCCCTGGAGGTGGTGGCTCCCAACTTATCCAGTGATCGGGGTCTGGCAGCCCTGCTGGTCTTGGGCTCCTCTGTACTCCTCAACCACCTGCCAGCTGGCTCCAGCCCTGGCCCCTCTACCCATCTCTGTGGAGTCCTTCCTACCTGGCTCTCCAACCAGAGAGCATTTCCCAGAGCGTGGCACCTAGCTGAGCCTCACCATGCCACAGGCCCTGGGACCAGGCAGCCTCCAGGTGCTGACCTCCAAGACACCCTGTGTTTTACTCAGTGATGTGCTGAAATGTTGCTTGTGGTTGCAAAGTACGTACCCAGCACTTAATCACGACAGGTGAAGAGCTGAGCATCCTTCCAGCCCCCAACCACATCCTCATGAGCTTGGATTTCCAGTGTGGGTAAACATGAAAACTGAGTAATGTCTCATTGATGTGGGTCCTGATCCTTGCCTGAAACTGCACAGTAAAATGTCCAGCCATCCTGACCAAAAGCTGCACCCTCCCGATAGGAATCTCATCTTTACACACTTCACCATATGCCCATTCCACTGACTATTTTCCATTTGCCATTTTTATGTTGTTTTTAAAAGTCTAATACTCTTCTTTTTATAGAACTGATTATATTTCATCAAATTGCATCCACCACTGGTTTGTAAAACAGCCCTGTTTTATGTGCCGGAGAGAACAACAGAAACGGGCTGGGCCTAGCTCAGAAGCACGGCACTTGCCTAGCATGTGCCAGGCTTGGGTTTGATCCCCAATACTAGGGGAAGAAAGAACAGAAATGTAGTCACCTATACTAAAATGAAGTGCATCTTACAATTGATGAGATACAGCATATGTACACCACAGCTACTTCAGAAGACGATACTCATATTCCATCAACAATAGTAATGAAAGCCTCCTTTTGGAATGAATTTAATTTAAAAATGAGTTGGTTTAAAGAAAATACCTTTTGTAAGTATGAGGAGAGGTGGAATATAACATGGCACACCCCTGGAGTGGTTCTCAATGCTGATGGCTTGGCCTGGCTACACAGGACACCCATCCCCAGCACATGCTGGATTCCCACGGCACAGGGAGTAGGGTGGGCGGCTGCACCCACGCCAGGCTGAACAGTGTGGCTTCAACTCACTGAAGTCACCCATGAGAAAGAATTCCTAAGAGATGGTCACCACTGAGGCCAGAGGTGCTGCCTCAACGTGGGTGGAGATTTCTACTGTCTTGAATCCCTTCTCCACCAGGAGAGAAGAGTGCATGAGCATTTGTTGCATGGCTGTCTGTTTACAAAAGATGGCATTCCATCTGTGATTAGCAAACCAAATGATGGTCAGCCTCACTTTTCATGGATTTATCAGTGGAAAAAGATTAGGAGTAACTTGAGCAAAGTGTATTGTATTTGGAAAGTACAAGAAGGGGCTAATTCCCTACTTTCAAGATAAGAAAAGTGAAGAGGGAATCATTTTAAATGGAGTCAGGAAAAACTTCGACCCTTGCAGGGGATTTGTGACTCTCCTGTTTACACCTCCCACCCTGCCTCAGCTTAGGCATGGCACTGCTGGGCGCTGGGCAGCCTGTTCCAGGGAGCCAGGAGCACCTCTGCTCTGGGGGGCTCCACGACAGGGGCACCTGGGCTCCCTGGGGCTCCTTGATGGGGGCACCTCTGCTCCACAGGGCTCCTTAACCGGGGCACCTCTGGTCCACAGGGCTCCTATACGATGGGAGCACCTCTGCTCATCGGGGCTCCTACTCCATGGGGCACCTCTACTCCATGGGGCTCTCTGACGGGGACACCCTTGCTCCATGGGGTTCCTTGATGGGGGCACCCCTGCTCCACGAGGCTTCTTCTTACCTCTGCTCCATAGGGCTCCTTGACCAGGGCACCTCTGGTCCACAGGGCTCCTACTCCATGGGGTACCTCTACCCCATGGGGCTCCCTGATGGGGGCACCTCTGCTCCTAGGGGCTCCTTCTTGAATGTCACTGTGAATCATTAATCTGAGGGCAACAGAGCTGGACAGCGCAAGTCACAGGCTCTGCAGCTTTCACAGGGCCTGTTTGTACAAACTTAATTTTGAAGGTGTAATTGAGAAGATAAATTGAACACGTGCATATCCTAATAAAGGTATTCTTTGGAATCAGCACATATTAACATCATATTAAGCATCAGTGAACCCATTACAGCCTAATAAACTGGAACAGTCTTATAACAAAGGAGTACTTACAGGCTATTAGTTACTAGTGTGATTTTAAAACAATCGGTAGCGATTAGCAACACTGAGGGTACTGGACACGCAACCATCTCCACTCACTGGTGTGATAATGCCAGTCATGGCTGTGGTGTCAGTGGAAATTGGGCTTCTTCCACCTGCTTACCCTATGCATGTTCTCGTTTATTGGGTCATTGAGGAACAACTGTTTTCTGGCATTCATAAAAATCACTGACACTAGGCTTGAAGTCCCTGCGCTGGACAGGTGACCCTGCCCAGAGTCCTTCTCCAGGCCAATGCACTGGAAGGTTGTCACCAGGACACAGTGTCTCACCTTGGGCTCTCTAGAAGTGCCCCAGAGGGAGACAGGGAGTGGCTGAAGGAGGTCTACAGAGGCAGAACCAGGTGCCCTGACCTGAGGCCAGCAGAGGGAGGGCTCACCATCCTGCGAGCGCTCTGTCTGCAGCAGGGTCTGCGTGGAGCAGCAACTGCACTACCCACACTTGGCATGGGTGTCAGAGTGGGCATGAGGGTGCTTCCAAACCTGCAGTGCAAACAACTGGACAGGGTACTGTATGTTCCCATAATGTTCCCCTTGTAACAGAAATGCTAAGATTACAGAATAAGGTTCTTTACAAGAAAACCTCTCTGGCTTTTACTTTTCTAGGTTAAAAATACTAACTCCTTGACATCTTTGCATAGGTTAATCCTCCGTTTAAACAGAACTGTTTTTGAAGCGTTGCTCTTTCACCTTTCCACTTAGTCTGCCTCCTGAAGAAAACAGACATGAACTGCTTCTATTATTCTAGTAACTTTAGACTCATCTGGTTACAGTCCCAACGCTACATGAGCTTTTATGAAAAGAGGCCAAACTCTACATGTGTGCAATGGCCTTCAGGGCAGAGGTCTCCCCTGGAGCAGCCCAGTTCAGCCTTCTCTTCTGTATTTACGGTCTACAGCCAAGAAAGCCTGCATTTTCACAGGGTTGCTTAAAAAAAAAAAAAAAAAAAAAAAAGAATGTGCAACAGAGACTGTACCATCCACAAAGTTGAAAATTGAGCCCTTTCCAAATAAATTCCCAATCTCTCTGTCAGTCCACTGGGGCCCCGAACTGTTCTGCAAAAGCATCTGGCTCAGTTTATGCCAAAAATTTCACATTAGCAGGTGATTTGCAGAACCATACAATGATTAGTTTTCTAAAAAGATCCATTACAGACTTTATATAAATAAAGCCCAGCTCTTCTGGATAATTATTTTAAGGAAATTCCTCAATCAATCTCATACTCATGCATCTTAAGTAAAATAAATATGCTTGATTTATAATTTCATAAAATGATACTACCTACTTTAGGATTATGATGAAGAAATCGAAAAATACAAATAGAGGTGAAAAAAAAATCACCTGTGACCTCACGGTCAACCACTGTTAACATCGTTTTTTCCTAGGCATATAACCATTTAGATTTTGAAAAACGTCAATCATGTAGTAAGCCTGATATTCTAACTTTGAGGGCACCTTGTTGACATTTATTCTGTAGGATGCTGACATTAGGTTGAAACTAACACACACAGTTGTAAATATCTCCTATGAATCCAGGTCCCTGTGCTTCCCACCTTCCATATAAACCTGGCTTTCACCTGGCTCTGTGAACTGTGGGGCTCCTCCTTAGCCACCTCTTGCTCTGAATTTGTCTCCAGGACATTCCACTTCACCCACAGCTTCAACTTCCTCTATGCAGCCCCTTGCTCCCACCTCCAGCCCCATAGCAGATGGTCAGCTTGCTATTGCTCCCTGCAGGTCTCCTACCATCTCAGGGAACGTCCACAGGATCCTGGTCTTCACTCTTTCTCCTCCTTTGCCACACCTCCTTCCCCTTAGGCCCCCCTCCACTAGGCTGCTTAGGGACCCATCAGTGTCTTCCCGCTCACCATTTTCTCCTTAGCCACCAGGTCCTGCTTCCTAGAAGTCCCCTTTCCCCACTCCCCACTGTGGCATCTTCCTGGAACAGCTGCCACCTGACAGGATTCTCCCCACCAGTCCTGCCCTGCTGGTGCTCCTAGCCCCATGCCATGCAGTTTCCCTCAGCCCTGACCTGCCATGACCCATTCTGGGATGAACAGCTTCATGGTGACCCCTCTTGCCCCACTGGTCGGACACTTCCACCCACTCCGGATCCTCTACCCCATCCTTCCCTCTGCCAGGGGCACACTGGCTGCCAAGCCACTTCTCTACACCTTACGCTTTCTCCACAGCATGCAAGCCCACTTTAGGGGTTCTTACTGCACATTTTAAACCTCAACTATTACGTGTTTCCTCCCTGTAATGTCTGTCTGTCCACTGGACTGAAGCCCTCTCCAGCAAGCATTTGCATTCCTCCCCAGGCCTGGCAGGGCGCCGGTAGTCAGCTGCAGGTATGGAAGCAGGCTGTGAGTCACAACTCTGGATGAGTAAGACATGCTATCCAATAGCATTCCAGAAAGTTTGTAGCAACCAGTTTATAAACCCATGAGCATATAGGTGAGTATTCCTCTGAGCAAGCCTGTCCTGACACTGTTACAGTTTTTAATAGTTTGTAAATACTCTCACTGGAGAAGGGTCACATGGTTGTTGAAACTGTATCCTTTGATTACTAGTGAAGTTGGGCATTTTTCCACTTTTTGGGAGCCCCTCCTGTATTTTCTGTGATTTTTAATTTCATCACACATTGCTTTTGTAGAACCATTTTTATTGGATGTTCTGAAAGTCTATTTATGTCCATTATCTTTCTACTTACAAGACAATGCCACCAAGCCTATTTAACCTCATCTGAAGACTTGGATAAGGGAACCTACTCAAGGTTGATGTTCAGCCACTGCTGACCCCTGCCTGGGGTGGGGGTGAGGGGTCATGCCCATGGGGACACTTGAGTGAACAAGGGCCCTGTATCTGACCAGGCGTGTCAAGCAGGACTGACCAGCCATCCAAGACCCGTACCGCCTCCAGTGTTGTCTTCCCAACAGGTGAGAGCCCTGGCATCTGGAGCCAGGGTTCTGGTGGTGGAATGGCAGGATGGCAGCTGACTTGATTTGAGCTCCAGCATGGAGGGCTCCGTGCCTGTCCTGTGGCTCAGGGACTCGACCTGTGCCCTGGTGCCACCTCTCACCTGACTGACCTCTGGAGGCATGTGTGCCATGGCCCATGAACTCCCAGCAGCTTCTGAGGTTGAGACAACCCTACAACCTTCTTCTACCATGAGGCCAGGGTCCCTGGAGTGGCTCTTTACTGGGACCGTGTGCTATCCCCTGGGTGCATCCTCATGCTCCTGCAGGGAGTGCATCCACTCACTTCCTAAACACCCTTTTATATAACCTACACCCATTGATGGAGCTCAAAAATAAATCCGGGGCATATACAGACTTGTATCTTCAAGATCTGGTAAGAACATTTGGGAAAGCAGGTGACAGCAGAAACTTCTGGAAGCAGGAAGATGGGGCACTCACGTAGCTGGACTTTTGTCACTGCCATCCAATCTGAGGTCTGACCTTATTAGGAAAAGAACATCAGGTTCCTCACCCATGGACTCCGGGGGCCCCTATGCTGATTTTTATCTGCTGTGCTCAAGGTGGCCGCATCCCTTCCTCTCAATCCCATTCACAAGTTTCCCAAGTTTGGGAAATAGGTCACTGGAGTCATCTCTTAGTGCCATTTTGCTTTTATTGAGGAAAACACAGGAAACAAACACAATATCATAGTTTGCTAGAGGATCAAGCCTTTAAGGTGTGCATGCATTTTACAGGGCATTTTCTCCATTTAAACACAGCTCTGTCCAAACAAAAGGAAGGAGAAAACCACATTATGTATACTTACGTTCATTGTCCAAAATACCTACCCTTATAGAGGTGTGAGTGAAGGCCAAGGCACCACACCTGCAGAAATGAAGGAGAGACTGCAAGACCCAAGAGGCCCCCCCATCTGACAGGGAGACTGTGGCTCAGATGAGCAGAGAATCTACTGTACCTTTCAGGAAGGGCAGCAATGAAGATTCAGGGCCGGCTCTATGCTGGATTTCCCAATTGGGTCCACTGTAGACATCCACTGATTCTTTTTTTTTTTTTTTTAAGAGAGAAAGAATCAATTTTATTTAGTTTCTCATGTGGCTTTCATTGCTCTGACACCTCATTGTATACGTTGGGCTGGGATTCAAACCCACGTCCTTGTGCATGCCAGGCAAGTGCCATCAACGCTGAGCCATGGCTCCAGCCCCTGTTGATTCTTGTTAATAGTGAGAGGAAGAAAGAGTTAATTTTTTTCATCTGTTTTTTGTTTTTCCTCCATTTAGCTGTGTGTGTGGTGCTGGGGTTCAAACCTGGGTCCTTGCACATAGCAGGCACGCACTCTGCTGCTGAGCCACTGCTCCATGGATTCTATTTGCCAAACATCTTGACCACGCAGTCAGGCTCCTTTCATGGGGAAGTTGCAGTCCTAGGCTGGATCAGAACCTGGGGACAAGGCCCAGATATCCCATATCCAGTCCACTCCACTGTCATTCGAAGTGCGTCTGTGTGTGGCACGGCCTACATGCAGTTCATGTAACTGAGATCACTCTAAAGCCCACAGTGAAGGGAAGCTCAGTCGGGGCGATGATTTCAGAATTAGTTTGGGAATTTTGTAAATCTCTTCCTACCTATCTGAACTCATGACTCACACATTTAAAATTCCATAGACAGTATGGTCTTAGGGAATGTGATCTTGTCCCTAGCCTTTGAGCATGAATTTACTTCCTAGGGAAGATCCTTCTCACCTTGGCTTCCTTCTTAAAGGGTTTGTTTTGGGGAAACTTAACACATGCTGTTCATAACAATGTGAGGCTCCCTGGAGTTTTTTTTTTCTCCCAGGGCAGAGGACCGAACCTGGGGGAGGGGGGGCTTGCGTTTGCTAGGCAAGTGCTCTGCTACTGAGCTAAATCCCCAACCCCTCATCCCCTGGAGTTCTAGAACCTTCTCTCATTCTTGCTGAGCTAGCTGGCAGGGGAGGTGGTGGCCTAGGTGGGCTGAGGATAGTGTCCTCAGTGCTTCCTCTGCAGGCATGGGTGTCCAAGGGGCCGCAGGGCAGGAGGCTGAGATCCAGGCTGAGGGTGCTGCCTTCTGACAACTCTTCTTGGTAAACATCTGCATACAGCTGGCCAGGGACATGGGGCTGAGGCTGAATCCTGGCCCCACCACCTGCCTTACCAGCTTTTTGACTTTGGTAATTTACTTGACCTCACCGCCCTTGGCCTCCTCACTTACAAATGGGGATAATAAGAGCCTCCATTTGGGATTTTTGAGAGTTAAATCTGATGTTTTTAATCCATAAACCCAGCAACAAATACCTATTAAATCCTATCCCATTCATGGCCCTGGTCTTGTGGAACTCAGAATATCTTTTACTCCAGTAGCCCTGGAGTAAAAGAGGGTTGGAAAGCCTCACAGACCAGATGTATGTGGTAAGATTCTGTTATAAATACGTTAGAACAGGATTTTACAAAACGAGAGTTTTATTTCAGATACATGTAGTTTTTATACATATGAGTGACCTGGGTCTTAAGGTAAGGTGGTCCTTACCCTGAGTCTAGTGACCACTCTGCACCTTCACAGGTGAGAGCAGTGCATCCTGGGACAGTCAACTGACCAGGAGTGGGAGGAACAAGAGGAGCTGCCCAGCAGGAAGCAACATTTAAGCTGAGACTTTCAGGATGTGTGGAAATTTGCCAAAGGGAGTTGGAGGTGGTGGGCAACAGTTCCCTGAAGGGCACCAGGATCTCTGTGAGTGTCAGTGGAGCAAGGGGGAGATATAAGCAGTTTTGCATATTCAGAAAAGCCACTCTGGCTGCACGAGGAAAACCAGCAGAATATCTCAGGGCCCAGCAGCCTGGATTGGGGTGGAGGCAGTGGGCATTCAAGAGAGACCCTGCATTTGGGTTGAATGGACCATCCCTGGCGATTGATGGGGAAAGTGCTGCAAGAGGGCTCTGGGATAACTCCCACTGGACCTGCACCTCTGACATCCAACTTACCAAGGTTTCAGGGGTCAAAGCTAAGCCTGGAAGCTCTAAGCCCTAACTTAAGGAAATATTCCTGTAAACAGGAAAACAGGACCTTTCAATCACTTTGCAAATCATCTCTCCCTCCTGCTGGACAGAGCTGCAGGCTGCAGCAGTGGGCCTAGGAGCTGGCAGGGCTTCCTGTTCCCAAGAGGGAGGGCTCTTGGCAGGAGATGGAAAGCTGGAAACAGAATAGAAAGTGGGCTAGCCAAGCACCTTGCATGAAGAGAAAAAGGGAAACTGGTACTTCCCCTCTGATCCGAAATATCCAGTCAGATAATAATGTGAAAGTACTGATAATTCAAAGATATTTATATTTGGCTTTGAAAATGCCATGCATTTTTGGCAGTGAATTTACCTTGCCAAATGTTTTTCGTAGGCCTTATTTTGCATTTCCTGAATACAACACAGACCATCTGGGCAGCAGGGGGATAAGCGGGTGCCCAGGAGGGAGAGTGGGTGGGAGATGGGGAGGCCTAAGGCTCAAAAATGGAACATTCTGTGTCACCCCAGTCCACCAATGCTTACTCACCTCTGTGTCCTGCCACAGAGCAGGGTCCTCTGACCCAAGCCCTATAGGTCACACAGCGTGGAGGAAGAGCAGTTGTCTAGCTCCCAGCTGCCCATCCACATCTCTGAAGGTTGGCAGGGCCACCTCCACACGCAGGGCAGTAGCTCGGGCTCCACAGTAACCTTGAAATCAAACCATATTTGGAGCACAAAGCCAGGCTGCTTACAGATGTTGGTGTAAAGTGTATTTTAAGTCATAAACAGCTTCTCTTTACAGTACAGCTGGCCAGACCAGAGGAAGCCTTTTCCTGTTATTCATACCACAGCTGCTTCCAGACATGCTACAAGGTCAGCTTGAATTCCCCAGCTCATGGCTCAGGCCTACCTAAAAGGAAGCAGTCCTGAGTCACTGAGGTCACAGAAGAATAGTCAGGGTGGCAGCCCCTCCCTGCTGAAGAATCCCAAGCATCCTCTCAAAGCCAGGCCAGGGGCTTGGGATTCACTGGCCCCAATCTGGAAGTCCAGGGGCTGCAGTCCCATCCCGTGGCAGGGGTAAGTGTGCTTTTCCATTATCGCCACCGGAAGGAGGGCATTTCCTAATTCCAGTTCCTTCACAGGAAATTCTTAGTCCTTACAAGGCATTCTGTGACCAGCTAAGTTTTCCAAGTGCTGATACCTTTCACTCCATGAAACCTCCCACCTAAGAACCGCCAAATCCAGGCGGACATGCTGATCTGAAAAACCCTGCACAGGTCTCTTGGACTCAATTTCCAAAGAAGCAAAGCCATCGAATGTGGCTGGCGCACCCCACCGGACACCGCCTCGCCTTTCCTTCATGTCTCCTTGCCACGAGGTGGGGAAGGTGGTCTCTGGACGGCCCCACCACCGTGCCGCCCACCCCTCACACTTACCCGCCTCTCCCCACAGGAACCTGCTCCGCCATCTCTGCGGCCGCCAGGAGGGGAGGGAAACGTAAGCCGCAGCAACAGGTTCCACCGTGGCCTGGGCTCGGGAGGGGACGCGGCGGCGAGGCCCGGCGCTGGGCGGCGTAGGGACAGGAAGAGAGAGGAGGGTGGCGGGGACGCCGGTGCCGGCCGGCGGGCATGCGTCGCTCGTGCTCCGCTCGGGCTCGCGAATCTGCGTGCGTGGGGAGGGAGGGCCTCCCCAGGTCAGTAGGGGACTTCCGCGTGGACTCGGCGGCGCCGCGAGGAGGCCCTGGGCGCGCGTGTCGGAGGGTGGACTCTCGGCCCCCGCGGGCGCCGCCTTCACCAGAGGGAGGCCTGCGCCCCCCACGCCCCGGCCCCTCCGGCCGCCCCAGGCCTCTGGCTCCAGCCGGCCGCGGAGGACGCGGGAGCAGACCGCGCGCCGGCCGCTCTGGGCATGCTCGGTGGCTGGACCGGCGCCGCCGCCCCGACCGAACCGCGCCCGGGCCGGCGCACCTAGGGGAGCCGGGCCAAGCTACCCCGCGCGGCCGGAGCGCGCCGAGCCGGACCCCGCGCGAGCTGGAGGCGGGGCGAGCGGAGGCGGGGGAGCCGCCGCCCGCCGCCCCTTGGAAAGTGCGTTGGGCCGCCGGCAGCGGGCGGGGAAGAGGCGGGCCGGGGCGGGGCGGGGGTGGTCTCGCCGCCGCTCTAGGTGAGACCTTAGCGGCGCCCACCCCTTGCTCGGCTCCCGCCCCTAGAGAGCCAGAGTCTGCGGGAAGCGCCCGGGGTTCGGAGACCCTTGGGGCGGGGTGTAGGTGCGCGCCTGGTGCAAAATGGTTAAAACAAAGTCCGCGCGCGCCCCGTGTCTCCTCGCCTGAAGAGTGCGCGCCGGGGGCCGGGCTCCTCTCGGCTGATCTCGGGGTTAGTGGAAGGCTGGCCGAGCGAGGGAGGCGGCGAAGGGGCGCCTCGGGCCCGGACTGGCCCTCGCCCTGGGCCTTCTGGGCTCGGGCTCCTGGGCCCGGCGGCTCACTCTCTCTGCCTCCTCCCCCAGGACTACCGAGAGGATGGGATGGATCTAGGCAGTGACGCCGGCAGCGGCAGCAGCAGCAGCAGCAGCAGCAGCAGCAGCCGCTCCAGTTCGCGGTCCAACTCCGCCAAAGTGACCCCTTGCTCCGAGTGCAAATCCTCGTCGTCGCCGGGGGGCAGCCTGGACCTGGTGTCTGCTCTGGAGGACTATGAGGAGCCCTTCCCGGTCTACCAGAAGGTGATTGATGAGTGGGCGCCGGAGGAGGACGGGGAGGAGGACGAGCGAGGGTACCGGGATGAACGCTGTCCGGCCCCGGAGCCGGGGGACGTGAGCGTCGGGACCCGCTGCGCCACCGCAGTCACGCCGTCCCTGATGCCCAACGGCAACTTCCGCCCTCACGCACCCCAGGACCTCAGGCACAATGGCAACGTCGTGGTGGCCGGCCCCCGCGGCCCCCGCCGGGCGATCCAGAAGCCCCCTACGGGGGAGGGCCGGCGCGGCGGCAGGGGCCGGTTGGCCGGGGGTCCCTGTCTTCAGCCTGCGGACGGCGGGACGTGTGTCCCGGAGGAGCCCTCGGTGCCCCCTATGGACTGGGAGGCTCTGGAGAAGCATCTGGCCGGGCTGCAGTTCCAGGAGCAGGAGGTGCGAAACCAGGGCGCTGCGAGGACCAACTCCACCTCTGTAAGTTGGCCGGGTGCGTGCCCAGCGCGCACTCGTGTGCACACCCCACACGCCCGCGCCCACTCTACCGCGGCGGGGGCGGGGCCGGGAGCCGCCGGTGCTCCCCAGGGACCGCTGAGCTGTCTGCTAGCTGTCTGGCTTGCAGGCTGCGCGGAGTGGAGGGAGGGGCAGCCGGAGGGCAGCGGAAAGTCGGCCTGGCGGAACCGGCGACTCATTTTGATGGAATTACTTATGGAGACGAGGCTGTGAGTCACTTGCCTGAAAATAAATCCAGGGAGGTTTTGGCACCCGAGCCAGTGCCTAAGGGGGATTTTGCACATCGTAATAGTTGTGGCTTTGTCGACCGTGGTGGGTCTCCCTCAGTGGCCCCTGGTGTCTCGCCCCTGGCCGGGCTGTCCGTGGGCGCACGCACACCCCTGCCCACACTTGCACACCCCTGCCCACACTTCCAGCCTGACGGCGGGTTGGTCCACCTCGCTGAAGCCCAGGCGCCTGCGTTTGGACCGGCCCACCGCCCTCCCCCCAGACTCTTCCTCTCCTCCTACACCGAGCTATTGTTGGCCTGGTGGGGGTGGGGACGGGTGCAGTGAACTGCTGGGAGAGGGAGGGGTTGTCGCCTCCCTGCGAGTCCCTCCTGGTTGTGAGGCACTGGAACCACATGCAGTTCCTGACCCTAGGAGATGCCTGGATTAGGCAGAGCAGACCCGGAGGAGGGGAGGTCCGGAGGGGAAGCTCGCGGCTCAGGCGGGGCAGGTTCCCCCTGTCGCCCCCCCCTCCCAGGAGAGCAGACGGTGACTTAAACATCGTAAACGTAGCTCCCCCATTTACCACTGTTGTGAGATAAGCAGTTGGAATTCGAAATCGCTAATGATGTTCCTAAGTGGGGTTGAAGGGCACAGTTGAAATGAGCTGCTGTGTGTCGGTGTGGGAAACGTTTGTTGGTGTGGGAAAGGCGTGATTTCCGACTCCGGGACCCTGGGGTTACAGGAAACTGGGTGCATGCTCTTCTCTCCTCAGGGGTGAGATGGAACTTTGTTTCTCAGGGAAAGTGCACTGTTTCTATTAGAAAACTCTTGTCTGGAGGAGCCCACTGGTTAGCGTGCCTGGAGAAACTACCGATTAAATTAGCACTCTTGTTTTTATCCCTGCAGGGGGTTAGAGTTTGCCCTGGCCGCTCAGAGTTCTGGAATTCTTGCATTAGAGCCAGTACTGTTTCTTGTACCTTGCGGTGAAAGCTGTCCTTTTCCCGTTTAGTGCGTGAGGAAAACACATCACTAAGCTCCAGTGTTTGAGCAGTGACTTTAATCGAGAAGTCATTTATTATGCTGCACAACACATTTGGGGAAATGTCATAATTGGGTATACATACAAAGTGAGGGTCTGGTGAGCTCCGTGATTCAGAAGTTAGGAGACAGAATTGTGTGGAGCAGTGTGCCAGGTGTGGGTCCCAGTGCTGGGGGGGCCCTGGGGTCCACACGTGGCTCCACCATGGGTCCACACGTGGCTCCACCATGGCTCCACCCGGGGCTGGCCTCTGGTCAGCGAAAGGGATGCTTGCTGCCTCCGGCATTGAGGGCTCCCCCAGCGGCCCCTCCCCCAGCGTGCTCACCTCGTGCCTGTTGTTGTGAACTTTGTGAAGATGATTAGAGCCCTCTTGGAAGCCAGAGGTGTGTCCTCACCTACAGAACAAAGCCGGAGTTTGGCCTCCTTCCCAAACTACTCACCCCACCCCCAACTCTCCTGCCCCTGCCCCCCAGGCATTTCCTGAATAAGTCACACAAAGAAATTTAGATTCCACTCTAACAACAAGTATTTGTATTGAAAAAAAGGAGGGAAGGTGGCGTTTGAAATTAACATTAAAATTTTCCATGTTTTGATTTGTATTTGAATAAAATTACTAGACCCTCTTGCAGGTGAATGCTGTTTTTCAAACTCTTGAGTTTTAATCTTAGCATTTAAAAAATGAAATCAAATAGAGTAAACTGTAGGATATTAGAAGTAGTCACAGTAAGTTGGTGATTTAAAAACTTTTTTCAGTATGTATGTACACTGGATTACAAAGTAATATGAAGTTTACTTTTACCGTAGGCTGCTATTAACAAGATTTTTAAGGGGCTGGAGCTATGGCTCAAGGGTTGGAGTGCTTGCTTGGCATTTGCAAAGACCAGGGTTCAAACCCAAGCATTACATACACAACTAAGTCTCCAAGAAACAAGGTCCGGATTTTAAAAAATAAATAAAATCGAGTCTCTCCCTCTTAAATTTTTGTTTTTTTAAAACACTGAATTAAGTCCTATTTAGCTCTGCCTGCAGTGAGAGATTTGTGACCAGAGGACAAGACCCAGGGAAGCATGGGGGTTGGATAGAAAAGCAGGTGTGTCTTGAAGGGGTGTTCAAAGGTCTGTTTCCCTTAGAGTGTAAATACATTTGGGGGCTTTGATGCTTTCCACTAGGAGGGGGTGGATATGAAAGTAAATGAAAAGGAGGTGGTGGGGTCTCTCCACCAGGAAGCTTATATACTGTCCAGGGCTTTTGCTCCAATTCCTCTGATTAGCTCAGGCTCAGCTTTCTCTCACTTGCTCAGG